>JARYGA010026364.1:0-65487 GCA_030545235.1 Helianthus tuberosus
AAATTCAGGTGGCCGATGAAGGAAATCAAGGAAATCTGAATAACGATAACCAGAGTAAGATTAACGTGGTTAATGAGAATCTTAGCATCAATAACAATGGAAACCAAATGGATAATAGTGCCGTTCAACAGATAGTGGCACAAGGAATTATAGATGCAATGCCATTTATTATTCAAACGGTTCAAGAAGCGAATAATAAAAATAAACATAGCAGTAAGCGACCAATTGAACCAGAACACAGCGTGAACAATGGACCCGTACTTCAGGTGCCCATTCCCAAAAGAAGAAGAACCATGCCTTATGGTTGTTCTTATAAGGAATTCTGGTCCTGCAAACCAATAGAATTCTCGGGCAATGAAGGACCCATTACAGCTCTACGCTGGATAGAAAAGACTGAGGCTGTTTTAAAAATAAGCAAATGTGTTGAAGAAGATAAGATAATGTTTGCTTCTAACCTGTTTAAGAACTCAGCCTTAGAATGGTGGAACACTATCCTCCAGTCAAGAGGAAGTGATAAGATATACAACATGGAATGAGAAGAATTTAAAAATAGGGTAGAAAGGAAATTCTGCCCTCCCAATGAAAAGGAACAGATAGCTAATAAGTTTCTGAACCTTAGAATGACCGGGGTAGATAGTAAGGGTTATACTACCACATTCTTTGAATATGCTAGAATAGTACCAACCCTTGCATCACCTGAACCAGTATTAATCTCCCGTTACATGTGGGGATTAATTGGAGAGATTAGACATGTAGTCAAGGCAGCTAGACCACAAACTATAGAAGAAGCTATAGAACTAGCAAACACCTTGACAGATGAATTAATCCATACTAGAGAAGAAGACCAGAGGAAAAACCTAGCTCAAAGACTTACCCAGGAATTCTGATCTGGAAATTCCAACCGTGGGAAAAATGTAGGGTCCACATCTGCACCTTATTACAAGTATTGCAAAAGGAAGCATTCTGGAAGACGCTCCATATATTGCAATTTCTGGAAAATATCAGGACATAAGGAAGAAGACTGCAGGAGGAAAGCCAACAACAGGATATGCTATAACTGCGGAGAACAAGGTCATATCAAGCCAAACTGTCCAAAATTTGCTCCAGCTACAAATAACAAGAACAATAAAAATGCTAGAGCATTTGTTCTGACTGCAGATGAAGCCAAGAAGATTCCAGACGTGATATCTGGTACGTTTTTAGTTAATGATGTATATGCTAAAGTATTATTTGATTCTCGTGCAAACCAAAGTTTTATTAATACTTCGTTTTGCAAACTTCTAAATCAGTCATTAACTAAACTACCACAAGAATGTCTCGTAGAGACAGCTAATGGAGAAACTGTTAGGATTTCTGAAATCTTGCAGGGAGCAAGAATAGAAATCTTAAATCAAAAGTTTATGGTAAACCTTTATCCCATGAATCTGACAGGATTTGATATTGTATTAGGAATGGATTGGTTAATAGCCAATAAAGCCAGTATTTTATGTGATCAAAAGTCGATTCAAGTAACTTCACCAAAAGGTGAAAAGATCACAATTAAAGGAGATAAACCCTCTAGGTCCACAAAATTCATCTCTGTGATGAAAAATGCAAGTTATATAAGAAAAGGATCTATAGTATATTTGATTTCTATAATCACTAACACTAAAGGAAAAGAACTAAAAGACATTCCAGTAGTATCTCAGTTTTCAGATGTCTTTCCAGAAGAATTACCAAGACTACCACCGGACAGAGAAGTTGAATTCAGAATCCATCTATTGCCAGGAACAGCACCAATTGCCAAAGCACCTTACCGTTTGGCACCCGCAGAAATGCAGGAACTGAAGAAACAATTAGATGAATTATTAGAGAAAGGATTCATACAGCCAAGCTCATCGCCATGGGGAGCACCGATTTTATTTGTTAAAAAGAAGGACGGATCAATGCGTATGTGCATTGATTACCGTGAATTGAACAAAGTCACGATTAAGAACCGGTACCCATTACCGAGAATCGATGATCTGTTCGATCAACTTCAAGGAGCTCGATTCTTCTCTAAAATCGATTTAAGGTCAGGATATCATCAATTAAAGGTACAGGAAGAGGATATTCCTAAGACCGCTTTCAGAACAAGGTATAGCCATTATGAATTCACTGTCATGCTATTTGGTTTAACCAATGCCCAAGCCATATTTATGGACATGATGAACCGAATATGTAATCCATATTTGGATAAATTCATAATTGTTTTTATAGATGATATTCTAATTTACTCTAAAAGTAAGGAAGAACATGCAAAGCATTTGCATGCACTTTTAAGTCTATTAAGAAAGGAAAAGCTTTATGCTAAATTTTCAAAGTGCGAGTTTTGGTTAGAACAAGTACAGTTTTTTGGAGATTTAGTTAATCACGAAGGAATTCATGTGGATCCAACAAAGATCGAGGCAATTACTAAATGGAAAACCCTTGAGTCACCAACTGAGGTTAGAAGTTTCTTAGGATTGGCCGGTTATTATAGAAGGTTTATTCGAGACTTTTCTAGAATAGCCATTCCTTTAACTAAGTTAACCTGTAAATCCGTTAAGTTTGAATGGGGACCAAAACAAGAAGAAACATTTAGAATTCTTAAGCAAAGATTAACCCATGCAACCATACTAGCGTTACCAGAAGGAACCGAAGATTTTGTAGTATATTGTGACGCTTCTAAGTTAGGTTATGGATGTGTATTGATGCAACGCCAAAAGGTTATAGCCTACGCATCTAGACAACTTAAGAATCATGAAGAGAATTATTCAACCCATGATCTAGAATTAGGTGCTATAATTTTTCCCTTAAGATTTAGAGACATTATCTTTATGGTAGTAAGTTTACCATATTCACTGATCATAAGAGTTTAAGGTATGTTTTCGGGCAAAAAGAGTTGAATATGAGACAAAGACGCTGGATGGAGATGCTTAGTGATTATGATTGTGATATCCAGTATCATGAAGGAAAAGAAAATGTAGTGGCAGATGCTTTAAGCCGAAAGTATCATGAACAACCAAAAAGGGTACATTCTCTTAAATTAAATCTACAAGTAGATTTAAATGACCAGATAAGAGAAGCACAAGAACCAGTAATCAAGGAAGATACTGAAAAATTAAAAGGTATGATTAAGGAATTAGAACAAGGAACCGATGGAATTTGGAGATTCCATAAAAAGAGAATGTGGATACCTAAATTAGGAAACCTACGTCATCGTATTTTAGAAGAAGCCCATAAGTCTAAATATACGATGCATCCAGGAAATGATAAAATGTACCATGATTTAAGAAAGAATTTCTGGTGGATAGGAATGAAAAAGGACATAGCAGCCTATGTTTCTAAATGTTTAACTTGTTCACAAGTTAAAGCTGAACACCAGAAACCCTTAGGTTTGTTACAGCAACTAGAAATGCCAGTGTGGAAATGGGAATTGATAACAATGGATTTTGTTACTAAATTACCCAAAACAAAGAAAGGTAATGATACAATCTGGGTGATTGTAGATAGGCTAACCAAGTCAGCTCATTTCCTACCAATGAAGGAAACTTTCAGTATGGAACAATTAGTTAAGTTGTATGTAAATAAAATTGTTTCTTTACATGGAATACCTTTATCAATTGTTTCTGATAGAGGTAGCCGCTTTACCTCTCATTTTTTGTTAAGTTTTCAAAAAGCCATGGGAACCAAGTTAAATCTGAGCACATCTTATCATCCTCAAACAGACGGACAAAGCGAAAGAACAATTCAGACAATGGAAGACATGCTTAGAGCCTGTGTAATTGATTTCGGAGGTAATTGGGATGATCACTTACCTTTACTAGAATTTTCTTATTATCATAGTTATCACACAAGTATTAATGCTGCACCATTCGAAGCACTTTATGGACAAAAGTGCTGAACCCCAGTCTGTTGGGCAGAAATTGGGGGAAAGCAACTATCTGGAGCTAAGATAGTACAAGAAACAACTGACAAAATCATTCAAGTCAAGGAACGACTAAAAGCAGCACGTGATCGACAGAAAAGTTACGCTGATAACCGACGCAAACCATTGGAATTCCAAGTAGGAGATAATGTATTGTTAAAAGTCTCTCATTGGAAAGGAGTAGTAAGATTCATCAAAAGAGGAAAGCTAAGTCCCAGGTATGTTGGACCTTTTGAGATTATTAGAAAGATAGGACCTGTAGCCTATCAGCTACAAGTGCCAGAGGAAATGGCAGGAATATATGATGTGTTTCATGTATCGAATCTTAAGAAATGCTTAGCTGATGAATCGCTGATGATACCTCTTAAGGATATAGAGGTAAATGAACAACTCAAGTTTGTAGAAAGGCCTCTACAGATTGAAGACAGGAAAGTCAAAAACCTCAAGCATAAGAGACTAGTTCTGGTCAAAGTAAAGTGGGACTCCAAAAGAGGACCTGAGTACACATGGGAGCTTGAATCTGAAATGCAAAGAAAATATCCACACTTGTTCCAGTAGATCTCGAGGACGAGCTCTAAAAAAGGTGGGGAGGATGTAACAACCTCAAAGAAAACCGACACCCTCGAATTATTTCCAACACCCTAATATTTTTAAAATATCCCAATATGTCCCTAAAAACACCCCATACGTGAAAACGGGCCCCGAATACCCTAAATATTAATAAAAATAACTAAAAATTGATTTTTTGGGTTTAGGCGGGCCGCGTAAGCCACCCCTTAAGCTTACGCGGGCCGCGTGAACTTAAAAACATGGCAAAGCCCGGTGCGGCCACGTGGCAGCCACACGTCGACCCTACACGCTGACCCAGATCAGCTATATCGTTGACTTGAGTTGACGCGGGCAGCGTAGGCCCATGTCTTCTCTTACGCGAGCCGCATAGAACCTGTAGTGAAGCCCTATATAAGCAGGCCATCGGGTTTCAATCAGAATTCGTTCAAAATCGTTTTCTTTCTCTTAAATCTGAATAGTAAGCTTATTATACGGGTATTATACCCCATAAATAGCGAAGTTCTGCTCCGTTGTAAGTATTATAACCCCTGGATACGTATTAGATACGCTGCCCGATTGATCTAGGGTTCCGTAACGGCTGTCGTGGTTTTGCCAGACGTAGTCGTTGGAATGCCGTATCGGGGAGGGTATTACTAATGTTAAAATGGGTTATTATACTAACGCATGTGCATTTGTGTAAATTATAGATTGTCACCAAGAAACCCTTACGGAAAATCTAAGACAACAAGGTGAGTAATCTCCTTTTTGCAAACAGTTTTTACAAAACCTTAACTATTTTACAATGCAATTTAGCAGTGATTGAGTCTTTGTAATTCTACGATTACTGCCGGTATGTTGGGGTTTTGTATACAAAATGTGTGACACGTTACCATTGGACGAAGAGTTAGCCAATGTGTAATATGACCCACCAGTCAGGATTTACCGTACTGAATGAGTAATTGGGTAGATGTAAACATTATAATCGCTCTCAATACAGTTTAAATTAAATTAATGTTCCTTGATTAAACTGGGATTCACTCACCAGTATTTTCCCACTGACAAATGTTTTTAAAATGTGTTTCAGGTAACACAATGTGAAAGCCAATTAGAAGCCAGCTGGACAGCACTGAAGGCTTGGAAAAGTGGCTATAAAAGTTACCTAAACAAAGAAGGCGTTTTAATTCAAATAAAATGGGATTTATCCCTATAAATCAGTTTGTAATAAAAACTTGGGTTTTATCCCAACATGTTTATTTATACAAAATGTGGTATTTTACTCTGATAAAATATTTCCTAACTACGGTCCTGATGTAAATTCCGCTGCCAAATTAGACAACACGCAATACCACCGAAACTGGCTCGCGGCCGCCCGTTCCCTGGGATTTGGGATCGGGGGTTGCGACAAAAGAGGAAGGAAACATATTCTCCTGCCACTCCCGAGACATTCCCCTATGAGAATCATTGGTTTGTTGAAGCAAGCGGGTTCATGACCTCCTTTCTTAACCATGTAAAAATCCATACCCTGTATCCTGCACATATATGCTGAACCAATATCCTGATCAGTATATACTAATACCTGCGTTTTTTGTTGTAGGGCCTCGAGCATTTAGTTCACTTGTACGAGGAATCCTGCGGGCACAACAAGATGCTAGAGTCTAACTTGAAGAAAGTTGAGGTCACCATTGCCGACCAAGGGATGATCACCGCCGCCAAGTCACAGCACTACGAGGATAAGTTTAAGGCAATGACCCGGGAACACCAGGTTGCTATCAAGAAGGCTACTCACGAAGCTCAAGCCAAACTTGACGCCGTTCAAGTCCAGCATGAACAGGATATGGCTTCTTACCGGGAATGCCTCATGAGCTGGATCGTCATCTCTCTCCTCCAAGCCCGACTGAAAATGGCTTATGAAGCCAGGGCCATGGGCTTCGAATGCCCTTCTTGGAACATCGATACTTGGGAGGCAAAGTTAAGAGACCTCGGCGGCAATCCTGTGGAACATCCTGCAAAACCTGTGGTTGAGGAGCCTTCCAAAGCGGCTGAAAAGGCGGTTGATGCTGGTGGTGATGCTGAGATGGATGCTGGGGCTGATCCTGGATCGGATGCTGGTGAAAACGCAATGGTTGAGGAAGGTGGTGCTGCTTGAAGGCAGCGAAGTGGGCGATGATCGATGTCGATGCCTAGGCCGGAGCCCACTTTTTAAATTTGATGGTTTGTTGTTGATAAACAATTTATTTTCCTGTCTCTTGAACAATATGATGGCCAAAGGTGGAGGGATCCTGAGTTTCAGGACGAAGCCCTTGGTCATCAGTCTTTAGTATGCTTTTTTGAACAATTAATAGTTGAAGTGGAGGGATCCTGGGTTTCAGGACAAAGCCTTCAACTGTTTTAGGTAAATATGTTAAGAACTAATTGTACTTTTGGTGGATGGATCTCGGTTTGAGATGAAGCAAATAGTACAATCTTTTGCTATGTTAATAAACCAACCTTTTTAGCCTTATTTCTTGTCATTTATATTTTCCTTTGAAAATTGCATTATATGTGTTTGATTTAATAGTTCTTTCCTATATTTCCAATACTATATTTCAAATATTCTGACCAATATCCTGGTTAGGATACCGCTATTCTGTTTAGCACCTTAATCGAAACCGTTCCAGTAAACCTTTGTCAAACGCAACTCTAAAAAGTTAGGCTGTTTATATAAGGCTTTTAAAAGATGGAAAAGAAAGATCATACTAGACATATTTAGAGAATAGATTCAAAGTTGAATTTTTTGAACCCCTTGCAAGCTTTCCATCAGGGATGTCCCCTGTCCGGAACACTTAGGAAATTGAGTTCGAGTTCCCTCCTTTGAACCATTTACAATGTACCAAGGTGGATGTCCCCTGGGTATTAATGCACATCATACTTGAGCACTTAGCAACTTCTTAATTTAGACAAGAGTGTGTGTAAACATAGTCACAACTGATGTCAATTTGTAAGCAACTTTAGTATTACAGGGGATAAATCCTAAATATCCTGGAGATAGATCCTTAACATTCTGGGGATAAACCCTATGTATCCTGGGGATAAACCCACGTTTTCGTGCGCTACAGGCGGGAGTGTTTAAACTCCAAGACGTAGAAAGGTGAAAACCTTTAAACCTTAGAGAGTATGAAAATACCCTTACGTGAGAGAGGGTGATCAATCCTCATATACCTTAAGGATCCAGGATAAAGCCAATAATAACGAAATTGTCAGCCACTTTTACATGAACTGGTCCCACTATCTTGAACTATTCCTGGATAACTTGCGCTCCAGGCGAGGTGTTTAAACCTAATTCAAGAGAAAGGTGAATACCTTTAAACCTTCGATGGGATAAGAATCCCTTAAACGTGAGAGAGGGGGCCAATCCTCTAATCTTTCGATTTATCTTGAGTATATATCTTGGAGTAACATCAAGAAGCATATTCTGCAAAACACCGTTAAACTAAGGTGGGTGTTAGCTTGGCTAACACCCCTCCGATGCTTAAGTCAGTATTGGGTTTTTAAAGAATAACAAATTAAATAAATATATTTAAAAAGAATTAGAATCCATACCATCCTGAGTTAGAAATTAAATTCTAAACTCACATGAAATAAGTTTTGAGGTGTATAGTGTTTTGGTCAAAAAATCTGATGAGGATATTGCAACCAAACTCTTTGTTTCAGGGAATGATGCTTAGAATGTGTAACAGCGATGAGGATCACTTCAATGTAAATTGCACAAATAACACTAGTATTTATACGGGGAAAAAGCCCTTGATCAAGAGTTGATCTCCGGCACAAAAAACCCCGGGTGATGAAAACTACCGATCACCAAGCTCAAATAAATCAATAAATGTTTACAACTTCGGATAGTAACGAGCTAGGTACAAGGATCACTAGAATGTAACGTGTAAATGTGAGTGAAAAGGAACGAATGAATGTTCGTCGAGAGCTTTGAGTGTGCGAGTATGTGAGTGTGTGTAGCTCAGAAATGACTAAGTGTTTTTTTTACTAGCTCGTTACCCCTTTAAAATAGAAATTTAACTACCAAACTAACTATCCGACTTTTGTGCCAAGCCCCCACGTTCTCCACAACGTCCATTTTTGGCCAAGCACGTGCAGAATAGTTTGGGAATATTCTCCAGGAATGTCGCCAAGACTTGGTCAAGCTTGTTATACCTGCGAGGTAGTACAAAACATAAGCAAACAATCGTCAGTACGAGGATCCTTAAAGTGATCCATGATCCTGATCCTGATGTTCTTCTGAGGATCACCACCTGTCACAGAAGTAAGGATCACTAATTAGGATAACGAATAAGGATCACTAATTGTTAGAAAATCCTCCCCTAACAATTGCCCCCAAAATATAAGGAGTAATTTGTAAATTAAGCGAGTTATATTTTCTTGATCTTATCCGCAACTAACTAATGGATATATAGCCGTTAATATAGAACTAGCCGTTGCGATAATGACGTCACAGAAGTGACAATCCTGCAGAATCATAATTATAAATAGAGATATAGATAGGATCAATATGCATTCAAATTCGAAAGAAACTCCCTTTATATTCTCAGTCGAAGATCAATCAGGTATCTCTTTCTTCTCTTTCTACCTTTCTTACTCTGTTTTTCTTTCTTTATCACCATCGCTCTAAGAATGATGCTCCGAAGCTCACCGGGCAAGGATCACAAGAAGGATAGCCCTTTGAAGAGTCAAAAAATCATCAAGGACTCAGCGAATGAAAGGTGTTGTTTTAACGATGCACAAGTAGATAAAATCCGTCAGTTTTTTCCGGCGAGTGCCTTCTTCAAACCCTTTGATCCCACTGTTCTTAGCGACTATGTTTCTGAAACATGGGTTGCCTTTCCAGCTACTCCATTCACTATAGGGTACACCTATCCTTTCCCAGAATTCACACAATCCTTCTTTTCCCTGACCGGCATATCTTACATCCAAGCCATGCCGATGATTTGGAGGGTTTTATACACCCTGGAGAGGATCATCGAGCAAGAACGCGTTGATTTAGGAATGTCGGAATTGGCGGAACTGTATGATCTTACTACCTTTGGTTCCCACCGTTATTTGTTCAAGCGAAAACCCGGTGCAGATCATCCTCTTCTCAAAGTCACCAAGAACGATAAAGATTGGAAACGTCGCTTCTTCTTTGTCAGGAGGGATTCCATTCTGAATGGAAAAGATCTCCCTAAGACATGGTCCACCCATGGTAGGCTGGAGGATCATGAGAAGGATCACCAGGTAGTCTTGTTCATGTGATAGGATCACTAACCCCTTTTGTCTTGTGTCATGCAGCTGTCTCTGTTTCGCATCTCATCACAACATCCGCAACCAGGGAAAGGCTTGCTGCTTTCTGGAACCTTGATCCTGAAACTAGAACTTTTAAGACAACAACCCAAGACTCTCAGGAGGTATCCTCAGGCTCTGTCACAATGTCAAGTAAGTATCCTGTTTCAAATAAATAGTAAAATGTAAATTAAGAAAAGATACTTATCTTGTTTTGGTTGTGTAGGTGCTGGAAAATCTGCCAAAGCTGCTTCAAGGTTCAGTGTCACCGATCTCACCACTGTCAAATCCTCCAAAAGAAAGGTTCCTGCCAGCCCGACAGCCTCAATCCCCAAGGCACCCCTCAAAGGAAAGGGAATCAAGAGGAGAAAGGCCTCCGAGGCTGAGGATTTGCAGGGTCTGCCTCTAATCCGCCATCAGTTCCTCGAGTACTTCAATGAGGTAAGGATCATTGTCTCTGCTCATAGATCCTGTCGACATATCCTGCTGATATATCCTGCTGATTTGAGGATCACTTAATCCTGACCTTATCCTTTATCCTTTTTGCAGAAATTCTCTGAGATCGAGGATTATGTCGGCCACGTTGAGGATCAGGATAAAAAGATTGCCGACCTGCAGCAGGTTGCCGTGCTCAAGGATCTTGCACTTGCTGATCTTCGGAAGGAACTCCAGGATACCAAACAGGAGATGGCTAAGGTGCTGGTTAATTTTGACTATGAGAGGCAGGAGATCACAGATGATGCCAAAGTCTCTACCGCCATAACAATGTACAAAACCAAGCTGCAAATGGCCTTGGAAGCTCAGGATCCTGCCTTCGACAAAAGCGGCTGGGAAATTGAAGAATGGAAAGCAAGGCTGGCTGAATTCGGTGATGAAGAGGAGGCTGAAGAGATCCTGACAATTGAGGCTGGAAGCAAGGATGAAGCTGGTGAAGCAAGTGGAGCCGGAGGTGGTGATGTAGCAAAAGTTTAGGCTGCTTAATTGGGCAATGATGGACATTTCTAGACGTAGCCGGAGCCCAATTTTTTAAATCTGGTGGTAGTAACTTTTTGTGGTTGTGATGTCGAACAATTTAATGGTTTGTACTTTGAACAATAGGTTTTAGGATTAAGGATATTGTATGATCCTTAGTACAATAGGCAGGATTGCAATTGGTGGAGGGATCCTCTGTTTGGGGGATGAAGCCATTGTGATCCTGCCGCCTTTATATTCATGCACTACTCTTGAACTTATTATCATGGACACCCTTTACCTACCCCAGCGGACGGGCCACGTTTTGCTGGTAGATGCTCAGGTAGGTAATTTTGACAACCTTTTAAGGGTTAGTCTTTTGTTAATAAATAAAATCTTAACCTTTTGTCGCTTACCTTGTGTTGTTATCCTTGTTAATATCTTACTTTCCAACTGTTGTAATGTTCATTCCGTTTATACTTATCAAGCCTTGAAAAATTAGAAAAGATATCCAGAAAATTTAGGATATGATCAAGGATCACATGTCCCATAAACGATAAGTTCTAAAAAGTTATATGGTTTAAGAATCACAAGTTCAGTTGTCAAGTATAAGGGTTATTCAAATAAATAATGAATAGGATTAAAAATAGTTAAGGATCATACCTGAGGGTCCAAGTTAGGATCCTAACCATAATAAGAATAACTGTAAAATAACCCTTAGAAAGAAGTAAGGATCAAGGATCCCTAGTTGCTTATCTTCAAGGACCTGAAATAGATCATAACTTGGGACTAAGCCAACATAAGAAAAGAGTTAGCAACTGGGGACAAGCCCAAGGATAACCGGGGACAAGCCCAAGGATAACTGGGGACAAGCCCAAGGATAACTGGGGACAAGCCCAAGGATCGTATGTAAACTGGAGTGTGGCCCTGACTGGCGACTATCCAAACTTAGTGACATGAATATGCCAAAACCTTAGCTAACGTGAAAACGTTAGAACCTTATGAACGGATGTATGGTACGTCTACCATTATACGTAGGATCCTAAGTATAGCCAGTACAATGGAATTATCAGCCCCTAAAACGAGTACTGGTCCCAATGCCTTGAACTATACCAGGATCATCGTGCGCTACAGGCGGAACTGGGTTCAAGCCCAAATAACTGGGGTTAAACCCAAGGAACGGATTGCTTCAGCGGATAACCAACGTTATGCTAAGGATACCTGAACTTTCAAAACTTAAACTCACGTGAGAGATGGATAAAGGATACATGATCCTTATCCTTATATGAGAAAATAAAGAAATGAATTAGTTCAAGTTTAGGATATTACCTAAGTAAGGATCACTGATGCTTTGAGGATCCTTTAAGGATATCCCTAGTGTGAGGATCATCTGTGCCACTAGGATCCTGCTCACATGAAATATTTCTTCAAGTGGACAGCATTCCAAGCTCTTGGTAGCAAATCACCTTCCATGGTTAGCAATCTATATGCCCCCTTTCCTGCTTCAGCTTCAATCAAATAAGGGCCTTCCCATTTTGGAGCCAATTTTCCATCAGCAGGATTGGTGGTATTTTGGAATGCTTTCCTTAATACCATATCTCCAACTTGAAACCTCCTGATCCTGACATTTTTGTTGTAAGCACCGGCCATTCTTTGCTGATAACTGGCCGTCCTTATCCTAGCCATATCCCTGATTTCTTCAATAGTATCCAGGTCTTGAGCCAAGTTCTCATCATTCTTCTCAGGATCACGGGTACTTGTTCTTGCAGTTGGAACCACCATTTCTGTTGGGATCACTGATTCTGCCCCAAACACCAAAGAGAATGGTGTTTGACCAGTAGCATTCTTGGGGGTTGTCCTGTCAGCCCAAAGCACATAGGGTAGTTCTTCTGCCCATTTCCCTTTCTTGGATCCCAGCTTCTTCTTCAAATTGTTGATGATGATCTTGTTGGATGATTCTGCCTGACCATTAGCTTGTGGGTGGACTGGTGTTGATGTTATCATCTTAATCCCCCAGCTGTCACAAAAGTTAGTGGTTCTGCCCCCAATAAATTGGGAACCATTATCACATATAATCTCAGAAGGAATTCCAAATCTAGTTATAATATTTCTTTTAATGAAGGATATAACTTCCTTTTCTCTGACTTGGGCAAAAGCTTCAGCCTCTATCCACTTGGAGAAGTAATCAGTCATAGCAAGCATGAATACTTTTCCACCAGGTGCCTTAGGGAGCTTACCAACTATATCCATCCCCCATCTCATAAATGGCCAAGAGGAGGATATAGGATGCAATAATTCAGCTGGTTGATGAAGGATATTGCTGTGTCTCTGACAAGGATCACATCTTTTAGCATATTCCACAGCATCTCTCTTCATGGTTGGCCAATAGTATCCTGTCCTCAGGATCCTTGAGAATAACGCCCTGCCCCCAGTGTGGTTTCCACAATCTCCTTCATGGAAGTCTTTTAAAACTTCTTGGATTTCAGGATCCTCAATGCATCTCAAGTATGGTCCTGCAAGAGATCGTTTATACAACATATTATTTAAAATTGTGAATTGAGATACCTTAGATTTGAAAGCCCTAGGGTTTTCTCCTGTAGGAATCTCTCCATGTTGTAAGTATCTCATAATTGGTGAGATCCATGATCCTGATCCTGAATGGGGTTGAGTATCCTCACTAGGGATCATTGCAGAATCACTTCCTATCTCCATAGCCACATGATCCTCAATAGCCGGGTTCAGGATATGGATAATAGGGATCTTGATATCCTCCGGGATCTTCAAGGATGATCCTAAATTAGCCAATGCATCAGCTTCTGTATTTTCTTCCCTTGGTACCTGCGTCAAACTAAAGGAAACGAAAGAGAGTGCCAAACTTTTGACTATCTCTAAATATTTGGTTAGCTTTTCACCTTTAACAGCATAGGATCCATTAAAGTGGTTTGTAATTAACAATGAATCTACATGTACCTCAAGATACCTGATCCCCATATGCTTTGCAATTTGCAAACCAGCAATTAAGGCTTCATATTCAGCCTCATTGTTTGTGGTTTGGAACTCACAAGCTATAGAGTGGGGTATTATGTCCCCCTGTGGCGATTTTAGTAGTATTCCAAGCCCTGTGCCTTTGACATTCGAGGATCCATCAGTATAGAGTATCCAAGGATCCTTGGTCTCCTCTAGCTGCTGGACTTCTAACTCAGCTTCTTCTTGTAAATCACTACTGAAATCAGCCACAAAGTCAGCTAATGCTTGGGATTTGACGGCTGTCCTAGGCTCATATCTTATATCATATGCACTTAGCTTCACTGCCCACTTAGCCATCCTTCCTGGCATCTCTGGTTTCCTGAGGACATTCTTAATTGGAAAATTAGTTTTAACTATGATAACGTGAGTTTCAAAATAATGTCTTAACTTAGTAGATGCCATAATTAATGCAAGAATAAGCTTTTCAAGGTGTGAATACCTGGATTCAGCATCAAGTAAACTTTTACTTACATAATAGACAGGATCTTGTGTACCTTCATGATCCTTAACCAGGACCGCACTTACTACTTTTGAGGATACTGCAAGATACAAGGATAGCACATCGCCTTTTTCTGGCTTCATCAAGGCTGGGGCTGAGGATAGGTAATCTTTGAGGGCTCTTAAAGCATTTTCATGCTTTTCAGTCCACTCAAATTTCTTGTTCTTCCTTAGGATATCATAGAATTCTTTGCACTTCTCTGAGGATTTGGATATAAACCTGTTCAAAGCTGCTATCCTGCCTGTTAGCCTTTGAACATCCTTAGCATTGGCCGGGGACTTGATGTTCACTATTGCTTTAATTTGTTCCGGGCTAGCTTCAATGCCTCTCTTTGTCACCATATATCCTAAGAATTTACCTGCTTTAACACCAAAGTGACATTTTGAAGGATTAAGTTTCATGTTATATTTGTCAAGGATATCGAATGCTTCCTCCAAGTCCCTTAGGTGATCCTCAGCTTTTAAGGATTTTACCACCATGTCATCTATGTAAACCTCCATAGTTTGTCCAATCTGATCCTTGAACATCATATTCACCAGCCTTTGGTATGTTGCACCTGCATTTCTTAGTCCGAACGGCATAGCAATATAGCAGTATATACCAGTTGGAGTCATGAAGGCTGTATACTCTTGGTCGGATGGTTCCATTTGGATTTGTTGGAATCCAGATGAAGCATCCATAAAAGTTAACAGTTCATGGCCCGCAGTTGCATCCACCATGGAGTCAATGTGGGGTAATGGGAAAGGATCCTTGGGACATGCCTTATTTAAATCGGTAAAATCGACACATACCCTCCACTTTCCGTTTTTCTTTTGAACAACAACCACTTTGGCCAACCATCTTGGATACTTGACCTCTCTAATCATACCTGCGCGGAGCAATTTCTCTACCTCTTCCTGGATAATGGCATTCCTTTCCGGTGCAAACTTCCTTCTCCTTTGATGGATCGGTTTGAAGGATCTGTCAATGCCGAGTTTGTGAGTGATAACATCTTTGGATATACCAGTCATATCTTCGTGTTTCCATGCAAAGGTAGTCTTTCTCCTTTTGAGGAAGGATACGAGGTCTTCTTTCATTTCGCCAAGGATCCCTGATCCGATATAGATTTTGGATTCAGGATCATCGGGGTTCATGAGGATTTCTACCACATCCTGCTCTCTTGCCTCCAAGACATCCCTTGGAGGATACTTTGATTGCTATTGCTCCCTTGACTTCGAGGCTGGTTTCATCGATGAAGTGTAGCAATTCTTAGCCTCCTGCTGATCACTATCAATCTTCACTACTCCCCAAGGACTAGGGAGCTTCACATATTGATGGTATGTAGATGGGACTGCTTTCATATCGTGTATCCAAGGCCTGCCAAGGATAACATTACAACAAGACAAACAGTCAACAACACAAAATTTTTGATAAGAGTGTAGGCCTTCAATGTATATTGGGAGTTTAATGTCCCCCAGGGTATTCTTGGTTTCGCCACTAAATCCCACGAGCACGGAGGATCTTGGTATGATATCTGATTCAGGAATACCCATCTTCTTTAGAACATCAAGCTGGATAATGTTCACTGAACTCCCTCCGTCTATAAGGATCCTGCGAACAAAATGGTTAGAAATGAAAAGAGTAATAACTAAACCATCGTGATGAGGATCCTGGATATCAACACGATCATCCTCATCAAAGGTTATGACTTTTCCTTCGGAGACACTTGATGTTTGAATTGGTCTTTCTCCATTATCCATTTTAGTTTCCTTTGCATGCCTTTTAGCTGCTGAGAAGGATGTGCCACAGATGTCTGATCCTCCAGAAATAAAGTTTATCACTTGTGCATCTGCTGGAGGGGCTGGAGCCTTCTCAGGGATCCTTTCAGGATCCTGAGTCCTTGACTTTTTTCTTCCCAACAATTCCTTTAAATGCCCTTTGCTCAACAAGTATCCAATTTCCTTTCTTAGTGCAACGCATTCTTCTGTGAGATGCCCAAAATCTTCATGATATGCATACCACTTAGATTTATCCTTAGTTGCAGCTGGCCTGTCATTTTTTCTCGGCCATCTAGCTTTATCACCTAGGTTCTGCATAGCAAGGATTAATTCATTGTTATCAACACAAAAACAATATTCAGAAATTGGAGGATAATCTTCATCATCCTCTTCTTGATCGACGGAATGCACGTTCTGGTTATCAGATCTGTTATAGGATTTGAACTTGTTGTTCCTGAATGTGGATCCTTTCTTATCCTGCTTTGAGGATCCTGCTAACCTCTCCTGGATCCTCTTATCGTCCTCTAGCCGGATGAACCTAAGTGCTCGTGTTCTTACCTCATCTAAGTTCCTGCATGGTGTCATAACAAGATCATCATAGAACAATGAATCCCTAAGCAATCCCATTTTGAAGGCCTCAACAGCCGTGGCTATATCTAAGTTAGGGATGTCTAAGGATTCTTTACTGAATTTGGTAATGTAATCCCTTAATGATTCATTATGACCTGGTGTTATCCTATATAAATCACTAGTTAATCGTTCAAATTTTCTACTACAGGAAAATTGATTATTAAACAAGTTAACTAGGTTAGCAAATGAGGTAATAGAATAGGGAGGAAGACTTAGCAGCCATTTGAGAGCTGATCCAGTAAGAGTGGATCCGAATCCCTTGCACAGGCATGCTTCCTTTAACCTTTCTGGAATTGGATTGATCTCCATCCTCTCCCTGTATTGTGCTATGTGTTCCTCAGGATCTGTCGAACCATCATACAGCTTCATTGTTGGCACATGGAATCTCTTGGGTATCTCAGCATCACAGATTGGTGGTGCAAAACGAGATATCTTGTGGCTCCCATCTGCAATCTCTGGGATAGGTTTGACCACTCCTGGAACACTTGATATCATATCCTTTAACTTTTGTAATTCCCTGGCCATGGCATGATTGATACCTGGATCCTGCATAAGACCATGGTTAGTAGTATAAGAATTATTAAAAGTTTTACCTCCCATCGGATTCAGATTAGGAAGATTGGATGTTAATCCATATTGTTGAGGCTCTGGAATGATCGAGGGACCAGTAGAAGCATTGGTCTGCATTGGAATAAAATCTCCCTGATGGACATCTGAACCTCCTGTTTGCAAACTCCTCAAGGATCCTGGCATCTGGAAGGATCCCTGAAACTGAGACGATCCTGGAACGAAGGAGGATCCTTGAACCTGGGATGATCCTGGAACAAAGGAGGATCCTTGAACCTGGGATGATCCTGGAACGAAGGAGGATCCTTGAACCTGGGATGATCCTAGAACGAAGGAGGATCCTTGAACCTGGGATGATCCTGGAACAAAGGAGGATCCTTGAACCTGGGATGATCCTGGAACAAAGGAGGATCCTTGAACCTGGGATGATCCTGGAACAAAGGAGGATCCTTGAACCTGGGATGATCCTGGAAAAAAGGAGGATCCTTGAACCTGGGATGATCCTGGAACGAAGGAGGATCCTTGAATCTGCTGCAATCCTGAATACCCTCCTGAATTCGTGAGGGATCCCATATGCTGAGGATAGGTTCCCGCTGGCTGGAAATATGAACCTGATGCCTGGGTCATTGTTGTTGTTCCATAGTGCACTCCTTTTGGTCCACCCACATATTGAATGTCTGGAACCACTGATGGCTGAGAAGTAATCACTGGAGTATCAAAATTCAAGGATTTTGGCACCAGTGGGGAATGATCCTCTGCCGTTGTCTTTTGTTTCTTGAGATCTCCGATTTCTTTGAGAATCCTCTCATTGGTCTTATCATGTTGCCGTATCTAATCCTTCATCTGCAAAATCAAAGTAAACATGTCACTAGTAGTGGGAGTGTAAGAAGCAGAAGAAGTCGGAGGTTTTGAGAAAATGGGAGTTGGTTTCTTCGCAGCGTTCTCAGCATTCTTCTGGGATCCAGAAGGTGGTGGAGGCAAAGGAGGGACTCCTTGTGAAGAAGTGGATGATGGCATCAGATTTGAAGCATTCTTCGCTGAGGAAGCCATTTGCTTGGTTGTAGTGAACCGAAATGAGCACAGAAATGCGTATTTTCCTAAGGACAAAGCACCAATGGCCCCACGGTGGGCGCCAAACTGTTTTGGTCAAAAAATCTGATGAGGATATTGCAACCAAACTCTTTGTTTCGGGGAATGATGCTTAGAATGTGTAACAGCGATGAGGATCACTTCAATGTAAATTGCACAAATAACACTAGTATTTATACGGGGAAAAAGCCCTTGATCAAGAGTTGATCTCCGGCACAAAAAACCCCAGGTGATGAAAACTACCGATCACCAAGCTCAAATAAATCAATAAATGTTTACAACTTCGGATAGTAACGAGCTAGGTACAAGGATCACTAGAATGTAACGTGTAAATGTGAGTGAAAACGAACGAATGAATGTTCGTCGAGAGCTTTGAGTGTGCGAGTATGTGAGTGTGTGTAGCTCTGAAATGACTAAGTGTTTTTTCTACTAGCTCGTTACCCCTTTAAAATAGAAATTTAACTACCAAACTAACTATCCGACTTTTGTGCCAAGCCCCCACGTTCTCCACAACGTCCATTTTTGGCCAAGCACGTGCAGAATAGTTTGGGAATATTCTCCAGGAATGTCGCCAAGACTTGGTCAAGCTTGTTATACCTGCGAGGTAGTACAAAACATAAGCAAACAATCATCAGTACGAGGATCCTTAAAGTGATCCATGATCCTGATCCTGATGTTCTTCTGAGGATCACCACCTGTCACAGAAGTAAGGATCACTAATTAGGATAACGAATAAGGATCACTAATTGTTAGAAAATCCTCCCCTAACATATAGCATTCCAGGATCTTAGTAGCATATCCCCCTCCATATTCTTGAGTCGACATACTCCTTTTCTAGACTCCGATTCAATTTCATAGGGTCCTTCCCATTTTGGAGCTAACTTCCCATCGGCAGGGTTGGTCGTATTCTGGAAGGCTTTTCTTAACACCCAATCTCCAACTTGAAATCTTCTAGTCCTCAAATTCTTATTGTATAATTTGGATATCCTCTATTGATATGCTGCCATCCATAGCTTTGTTGCATCCCTTGTTTCATCAATAGTATTTAATTCCTGACATAAAGCTTTAGGATTCACCTCAGGATCCCGGCAGTAATCGTAGAATTACAAAGACTCAATCCCGGCAGGATCCCGGGATCACTACTTCTGCACCAAACACCAAGGAAAATGGGGTTTTCCCAGTAGCATTCTTCACCGTTGTTCTATCAACCCATAGGACAAAGAGTAATTCATCTGCCCATCTTTCTTTTTTAGCACCTAACCTCTTCTTTAAGTTGTTGACAATTATCTTGTTTGAGGATTCTGCTTGTCCATTTGCTTGAGGATGTACTAGGGTTGATGTGATCATCTTGATCCCCCAACTTTTGCAAAAATCAGTAGTTCTTTTACTAATGAACTGAGAATCATTATCACAGATTATTTCAGCCGGTATCCCAAACCTTATCAGGATATTCCTCTTGATGAAGGATACCACCTCCTGATCCCTAACTTGAACAAAGGCTTCAGCCTCGACCCACTTGGAAAAGTAATTTGTCATTGCTAGCATAAAAACCTTTCCTCCTGGAGCTTTTGGTAGTTTCCCCACTATATCCATACCCCATTTCATTAATGGCCAAGCGAATACAATAGGATATAATGGCTCAGCAGGCTGATGTAGTATATTGTTGTGCCTTTGACATGCATCACATTTTTGAGCATATTCTGCAGCATCCTTCCTTATAGTCGGCCAATAGTATCCCGTTCTTAACACTTTTGAGAACAATGACCTGACCCAGTATGGTTGCCACAGTCTCCTTCATGTATATCCTGAAGTGCCTCCTTGGTTTCAGCATACTCCAGGCATCTTAGGTATGGACCTGCAAGAGACTTCTTATACAAAACATCATTTATAATAGTAAAACGAGATACCTTCATCCTGAAAGCCTTAGGATTCTCATACTTTGGGATGTGTCCTTCTTTGAGGTATTTCATAATTGGGGCCGTCCAGGATATAAGATTCTCTTAAGGATACTCATTACCAGGATCTCGGACACTTGCTACTTCCTTATCCTGAGGTTTGAAGAGTTCCATTGCAGGATATAGGATATGTAGTATTGGTATCTGAGTTCCTTCCGGTATCCTGACTGCAAATCCTAGATTCGCCAGAGCATCTGCCTCAGCATTATCTTCTCTTGGTACCTGTTCAATTGTAAAAACTTTGAAATATCCTGCTAATTTTTTAACAATTTCAAGATATTCGATTAACCTTTCACCTTTGACTGCATAGGATCCATTAAAATGGTTAGTAATTAACAAGGAATCAACATATACTTGCAAACATTTAATATTCATGTTCTTAGCCAATTCTAATCCTGCAATCAGAGCTTCATAATATGCTTCATTATTAGTAGCGGGAAATTCACATCTATTAGCCTGGGGTAATATGTCCCCCTGTGGCGATTTTAGTAGTATACCCAATCCTACACATCTTACATTAGATGCACCATCAGTATATAATGTCCAGGATCCTAGAGTTTCTCCTAGTTGTTGCACTTCTAGGTCTACTTCATTTTGAATGTCACTACTGAAATCAGCCACAAAATCTGCTAGAGCCTAAGACTTTATAGCATTTCTAGGTTCATATACTAGATCATATGAACTTAATTTTACAGACCATTTAGCCATCCTACCCGACATCTCAGGTTTCCTAAGCACATTTTTAACAGGATAATTAGTTTTAACATGAATCCTATGTGTCTCAAAATAATGTCTAAGCTTAGTCGATGCCATAAGTAGGGCTAATATCAATTTTTCTAAGTGTGAATATCTAATTTCAGCGTCAAATAAGCTTTTGCTAACATAATAGACAGGATACTGCTGACCTTCATGATCCTTTACCAGAACGGCACTTACTGCATTCCCTGACACTGCAAGATATAGGGATAATGTTCACCATCCTCGGGCTTCATCAACAGAGGTGCAGTTTAAAGATATTGCTCTTGTAGGGCTGCTTCATGCTTTTCTCCCCACTCGAATCTCTTATTCTTCTTCAGGATATTGTAGAATTCTTTGCATCTTTATGAGGATCTTGATATAAACCTGTTCAACGCCGCTACTCATCCCATTAATCTTTGCACATCTTTCATGTTAGATGGTGATTTGATACCCAGGATAGATTTGATCTGTTCTGGGCTTGCTTCTATTCCCCTTTTAGTCACCATGTATCCTAAACATTTTCCTTCCCCCACTTCGAAATGGCATTTTGCAGGATTCAGCTTCATGTTATATTGTTCCAGGATATCAAATGCACCTTCAATATCCTGGAGATGATCCTCAGCCTTCTTGGATTTTACCACCATATCATCAATATATACCTCCATAGTGTCCCCCAGTTTGTCTTTAAACATCATATTCACCAATCTTTGGTACGTTGCACCTGCATTTTTCAAACCGAAAGGCATGGCAGTATAACAATAAATACATGTTAGTGTCATGAAAGCAGTATCCTCTTGATCAGACGGCTCCATTTGGATCTGCTGAAATCCTGAGGATACATCCATAAAGGTCAGCATTTCATGACCGGTGGTTGCATCTACCATTGAATCTATATGAGGCAAGGGGAATGGGTCTTTAGGACATGCTTTGTTCAGGTCTGTGTAATCTACACAAACTTTCCATTTCCCATTCTTCCTTTGAACCACGACCACATTTGCTAGCCACTTGGGGAATCTGACTTCCCTAATCATCTTGGACTTCAATAACCTTTCAACCTCCTCCTATATGATTGCATTTCTTTCAGGAGCAAACTTCCTTCTCTTTTGTTGAACGGGCTTGAAAGACCTGTCAATGCCAAGCTTATGAGTTATAATATCTTTAGAGATACCTGTCATATCCTCATGTTTCCATGCAAATGTGGACATCCTGCATTTCAAAAAATTAGTTAGCTGATTTTCAATATCTTGAGGGATATTAGTTCCTACGAGCACCGAGATATCTAGATTGTCCTGATCCAGAATAATTTTCTTAACATCTTGCTCTGAAGCTTCCATGATATCCTGCTTTGGGTTTTGTTGAAGATTTCATTGAGGAGGAATAACATTCTTTTGCCTCCTGCTGATCGCTTTCAACTTTGACAAACCCCCAAGGGTAGGGATCTTGATACACTAATGATAGGTTGATGGGACAACCTTCATATCGTGGATCCATGGCCTGCCCAATATAATATTGTAGCAAGACAATGAATCCATGACACAGAATCGTTGCATTGAATTTACTCCTTCCACATATATTGGCAGCTTTATTTCTCCCACGGTATTCTTTGCCTCTCCACTGAACCCTACAAGCACAGTGGATTTTGAAGTGATCTCCATTTGGGGAATGTTCATTCTCTTTAATGTTTCCAGCTGAATAATGTTGACAGAGTTGCCGATGTCTACCAGTATCCTGCGCACAAAATGATTAGCAACATATAAAGTGATTACCAAACCATCATGATGAGGATCCCGGATGTTATCCCGATCATCATTGTCAAACATTATCACTTTATCAGCTGTAAGAGTTGTCATCCTGGTCGGCTTGTCCCCTCGTTCTGCTTTAGCCTCCTTGGCATGTCTCTTTGCTACAGAGTAAGAGGTTCCACATATATCGGATCCTCCTGAAATAAAGTTAATTATCTTTGCGTCTGGAGGAGGTGATGCTGCTCATTCAGGATCCTTCTCAGTATCCTGACCCTTATTCTATTTTCTCCCCAGAAGATCTTTGAGGTATCCTTTGCTTAGCAGATAGCTTATTTCCTTCCTCAGAGCTATGCAATCTTCTGTCACATGACCGAAATCCTCAGGGAAAGCACACCATTTGGATTTATCCTTCCAATCGACCTTTTGCTGGTTCTTTCTTGGCCACCTCGCTTTATCTCCCAAACCCTGCATAGCATACATTAGTTCGGGCATACTAACAGAAAAACAATATTCTGATAATTCAGGATACTCTTCAGGATCCTCATCCTCAACATCATTCACTTTCTTGCTGTCATTCCTGTCATATGGCTTATTACGATACGGCTTGTACGAGGATTCTGATTTCCTGTTAGTTGATTCGTATGTTGATGATGAATTCATCCTCTCTTGCATTTTCTTGTCCTCTTCAAGTCTGATATATCTCAAAGCCCTGTTTCGAGCTTCATCCAGGTTCCTGCAAAGATTCATCATGAGATCCTGATAAAATTGAGAATCCTTTTGCAATCCCATTTTGAATGCCTGTACAGCTGTGGCAACATCAAGGTGTGGGATATCCAATGATTCCCTGCTAAACTTGTTCACATAATCCCTTAAGGATTCTTGAGGACCCTAAGTTATCCTGTAGAGATCACTGGTTAGTTTCTCAAAACTTCTACTGCAAGAAAATTGACTATTAAACAAGTTAACCAGATGAGCAAATGATGTAATTGAATGAGGTGGAACGTTTAAGAGCCATTTTAAGGTTGATCCTGTTAGAGTAGAGCCGAAGCCCTTGCAGAGGCATGCTTCCTTAAGTTATGGTCGAATGGGGTTAATCTCCATCCTCTCCCTATACTGAGCAATATGTTCTTCGGGATCCATGGTCCCGTCATAAAGCTTCATATTGGGAGTTTGAAATCTTTTTGGAATTTCAGCATCACATATTGGATGTGCAAACCGGGATACCCTATGGCTATCCTGGGATACTTCCGGTATAGGCTGCACAACCCTAGGCACATTGTATACTACAGAGATCCAAGGCTATTAGTTGCAAAAGTATTAATATTGTTAGATACATTACCAGTTTGAGGATTCTGGCCATATTCCGTAGCATATCCTGGTCCTCTGACAGTCGATATCCTGGCTGTTGAGGGTATTTCAGGAGTATTGCCCTGGGAATGACTGGGCACAACATTGCCTTGACTATCCTCTGTATACACCACTGAACTAAAGTTCAAGGCCCTGGGCTGCAATGGAGTGACAGTATCCTCCGCAGGTCTCTTGGAGTTAGACTTCAAGAGTTGTATCTCGTTTACCAGCATTTTGTTTGTTTACTGCTGTTGCTTTATCTGTTCCTGTATACTACCGAATAAAGTTAGAATGTCATCATTTGAAGCCATAATAGGAGTTCTCCCAGAGGCAGCAGATCTGTGGATATTTTGAGTTGCAACAGTGTCTCGGGATGTGTGAGTTTCAACCCTCCTTGGTGGAGCTTGAGGCTGTGATGGAACTTGCATCTATGGGGGTGGTGGAAGCACCGAACCGGTTGTGGCAGAGGTTGTAGCAGGCATGGACGAAGAGCTCATGTTTGATTTCGAGGCCATTGAAAATAGTTGTGCAAAAAGTTTCGAAAAAAGAAAACCAAGTAAAGATTTTAACAAGGTTTTAAGTAAGAATAGCACCACTTACCCCACGGTGGGCGACAAATTGTTTTGGTCAAAAATTACCGAAGAAATTTAGTGATCAAACTAGTTTTGTGAGGTAGTGTGCTAGCTGTGTTTGTGGAAAATATGCTGGTTTAGTTGTTTGTAAAAACAGTTTTCAGGATATAGCTCAGGATACCGAGCTATACCAACAATCAAACAATGAGCAGAAATGTAAAGGTGGACACGAGATGTACGAGGAAAGCCCTTGATCAATCCCGATCTCCGGCATAAAACCTCGGGAGCTGACAATCGTCGGCTGCCTTGTTCTTCTTATTACTTCAAGATTCAGAATACAGTGCAGGATATTGTACGGATCAGCTAAGTGTTACAATGAATTTTAAGTGTGAGTGTTGGTGAATGTGTTTGCCAGTGATCGTAGCTGTTAAGAGAGTGAGTGAAGTTGTGTGTTTCTATCGATCCGTACACTCCTATTTATAGTAAAAAAGAAATAACAAACTATCCTATAAACTAGGGATACTTCGAATATTCCCTATAGAACGTTGGAGACCCCTTCTTCGGGCTTCAACGTTCTTCTCTCAACGGAATTGACCGAGTCTTTAGGAGAACAAGTCCATCTGAACGTTACGAGCTTGGTACCATAACCTGCATGTGGTTAATTCGTAACTATCAGGATACTACATTAGGATGTTACCAATATCCTGATCCGGTATCCTGGTCATAACCAAAAATAATAAGGTCAGGATATAATTTGGGATATGGGTTCAGAAAACCACCCATAACAATACCTTCCTTTAACAGTTTATCCACCTTTTCTTGGATGATGGCATTTCTTTCATTTGAGAACTTCCTGTTTTTTGGTGAATTAGCCTGAAAAATTTATCAATGCAAAGTTTGTGAGTAATAATATCTTTTGATATACCTGTCATTTCCTCATGCTTCCAAGCGAAGGTAGATTTTCTCCTTTTGAGGAAGGATACCAGATCCTGCTCAATACTGTCAAGGATCTCGGATCCTATAAAAATTTGGATTCAGGAACCTCAGGGTCCAGTGTTATCTCCTTGGCTTTGAAGCTGGCTTCATGGAGGAGGTGTAACAGTTCTTGGTGTCACACCCTGACTTTTATGGAAGCATGATTAGGTGTGACTTGCTTAATATCATTGCATTCAACCATAATAAACATCTATATGATAAAACCATGATGTTCATCCATAAATTTAGTTTCAAAACATTACAATCGTCATTGTTCAACCTCAAACCAAGACTTCAAATTCAAGTACATAACAACCCAAGTTTTAAGTTCCAATCTGGAGTTAACAAAAGACACTACTAAAAGCTAGGCTTTGAACTATGTATCTTATCCAAGATAAGACGCACAATCCAAACCCTTCGACACTGGATGACATCTTTTATTCGAAGACACAACTTGAAATCTCGAACGCCCGCCAGATCCATAATCAATTTCCTGAAATACATGTAGTTTGAAAACATCAACAAAAGTTGAGCGAGTTCATGTGTTTTGTATGTGTGCACGAACATCCTTGTAAACATTTGTATGTATGTATGTATTGGTAAACCGGTATGAAAGCAACAAGTAAACAGATCAAGTAATGTGTAGCTAATACATTAATATGTGTGTAATGGTGTATGAATGGCTCAATCCTTTATGCGTATTTCGTACCAGGCCATCCGGCGGGAACGACATAGTCACCTATGGTCCAACCCGCGGGCTCATGGGCGGGGCTCGCAACACCCAATAGATCTATCACTCATGCCCCTCAGTCCTTAAACAAGGATTAATTGTCACACCCTGGCTTTTGCGGAAGCGTGGGTTTATTTGGCGTGACCTCTTAATACCATAGCAACAATCATAACAATGCTATATGATAAAAACACACGATGTTTATCCATTAAAAAAGTTTAGAAAATACCATAACAACATTGTCTGAAAATACCAACGCCAAATTAAGTTACAAACCATTACGTGTTTAAACGAGTTCACAAGACTAAAACAAAAGTACTTAAATAAAACCCTGAGTTTTCAATTATGTATCCCGTCCAGGAAAGGAATATACCCTCTAAACTCAACAACCCTGGATAACATCTTTTATTCAACGCAGCTAGACACATGCATACCCCGCCAGATCCGCTAGTTCCCTGAAATACATGTAGTTTGAAAAATCAACAAAAAGTTGAGCGAGTTCATGTGTATGTGAGTATGTATAAACCTTTGTAAAGATTGTATGTATGTATGTCCTGGTATGATTGCAAACAAGGAAAAGATCACCAATGGTTTGCAAGGCCACTGATATGTGTGACGGTGTAGGAAGACTCATACCTAGCAAAGTTGTACCGGGCTCCCAGCTGGAAGGCATAGTCACCACTATGGGCCGCTCCGGCCTCATGGGTGTGGGCTCGCTACACCCAAATAGATCTATCACTCATGCCCCTCGGTCCTTCAACGAGGATTGATGGTCCCAAGTATCTGCCTACCCTATCACATGATCTATGGTTCTTTCCTAGGCTAATCATACCAATAGTATTGTAAGTATCCCTTTGTAACATGTATTTCACCCCCGAAGTAAGTAAACAAAACAGTTTAAGAAAAGGGGGGACATGAACTCACTGTAGTGCGTCTCGTACCGGCAACTCAAGCTCTATCAGCTACACGACAACCTACAACGTGCTAATGTCTATTAGACGAACGGGTCGTGCCTTGGATTAGAGTTTAATGTTTTTAAGTTGTGTTTCTTGTGTCTCCGAATATTATTCCAAGTTATAATTATTTGTTAAAATAATAATTATTTTAACTTTAAATTAAGTTTAATTTTGGAATAGCTGTTTAATCAATATTTTGTATTAATACTTCACAAGTATTTTAACTCCGTATTTCCTTCCCAAGGATGGGGGTATTTATACATGTATTTTGTAGCTCTGAAATATTATATTTTTAAGTCCCACTTAGAAAATATATATAACTTGTTTTTTCCAAAAATAACGTATTCCAAAATAATATATTTTCACTTCTTTAGTTTCCAAAATAATATTTACCAAAAATATATGTGTCAGAGTATTTTCTGGAATATTTTATAAGTTACGTTTTTGCGTTCGGTTTCACAATATCAAGCGTGTAACTTAAATATTTATTCCGTGAGATTTTTGGTATTATTTTGGAGTAGTAAATGTCATGGCAAATGTAAGTTATATTATTTTACCCTAAAATAATATAACTATTTCACAAAATAAACAAATATTCACACAAGTGTTTTAGTATAAAATATATATTCTAAATATATATTTATCCATTTTATTTGTAAAAATCAACCTCCAATACTTCGTATTTTTGTAACAAAACCTATGGCGAAGTTTATTTTGAAAAACAAAGTTGAAACATATTTGTAAACACTTGTTAGAAAATAATTTCTAAGTGTTGGAATTTTTAGAAAATTTCGCCATAGTTTCCTTTGTAAATGGAGGTGTCCATGCTAATAAACATATCATTTTCTTTTCCAACAATCATTCAAATCAATCAACAACCATACCCTAAACAATATTACACTTACCAAGTGTAAAAACAATGCACTTTACATAATAACATGAACTTGTGTTTTCGTAAAAACGCGTAGTAACTTGGTAATATATTTAGTAGCCTTAGTTACTTCCCAAAATATATTTACTTTTGTAAAAACCTCATTCTCGGGATTTCTTGATGTTTACAACTTGTGAATACTTTTTACAAAAATATTTATTTACAACATTTTCTTGTTTTTCTAGCCTTCCTACACTTATTTTATTTCCAAAAATAATGTAAGTGCAAGAAAAGTTATGATTTTTCAAAAACCGTCTCTTGAACTTGGTTGGTTTAGAAAAGTCATTTGTAAATCTCGGATTTGCATGATCACCAACTCACTTTGTTTACTTTTATTTCAAGAAACCATCTTTATTTAACAAGTTAATATTTTTATTAGAAGATGATTATTTTATGACAACACATAATCACCTCTTAACTTGTTAAATCATGTTTTTAATCATAAGTTAACAAGCTTCATATAATGATCAACATCATATTTCTTGTAATCAATAAGCAAGCATCAACATATACCAAACAACATCATACTAACATTATTTCTTCATGTTTCATCTTATTTAAGCTTATGTTTCATGATTCAAATGTAGGTTCTTTTAGTGTTTATATGATTTCATCATAATATAATCTTTAACCACTAAAAATGTGAAGTAACAAGAGTGTAAAGAAGTCTTACAACTAGCTTAAAGCTAGGGAAGATCACTAGTGAAAATGGAGTGGATAATAGCAAACGAAGGTGGTCCTTCAAGTTCCGTGAGCACCAAGCCTCGTTGATGATCTTGTTACACCTTAATGTACACTTGGATTGGATGAGATTGAAACAAAAAGAATGATGATGGGGGGACTAGTTTCGACCGTAGCTTTTTTTTTTTTTTTTTTGTGGGGGAAAAGAGTTGTGAAAATGGTGGTGATCTTGACTTCTTATAACCACACTTCTCTAATATCCATTGGTTTTAGTGTTTAAGAAAGTACATACATAATTTCCCAAATCCAAGAGAGATCACATGGGGATATGATGAAGATTTAACTAAGTCTTGTGGTGGTGGGGGGGGGGGGGCATATGAGCCATCATTTCCGTTAAAGTGCTAAGTTATTCCGTATAGTGTTTTTTATGTACCTTTTATGTACCTTTTTGTGACACTTTTAATTCCCGGCACTTAGGAAAGAATACAAGACCATTTTGCCATATTTTTGCACACTACTAGCATGTTAAAAATGCTGAATTTTGTTAATTAATGCAGAATTCTGCACTTTGAGTGGGTTTTAGGCACTTTCCGGCACCTAAACTATCACCTAGTGACGCAGTTTTATGGTCCTTACTTCCCTACACTCCATACTAGTGTAGTACCTTTTCCCTGGCTCATACTGGGCCTCAAAACATTGTATGTCCATGTGCTGGCATTGTCAGCATGTTTCTGGGTTATCCGCTCACTCTGCTAACTGTGCTTTGTGCATCAAGTATGTCACTAAAGTTTGTATGTAATAAGTTGTGTGACAGTATGAAATGTGATGCATATGTATGTATGTAACAGAAATCAGAAAGCAGTTTAATCATCAGTTGAAATCAAGAACAGTCATTAAGCACAAATTTAATATTAATTAATTGTACGGATACCTGTAATTTTGAGGGTTGTCACATTAATGGTCTTTAGTTACTCGCCTACCCATTCACATGATCTAATAGTTCATTCCTTAGCTAACCATACCATTTGTAAATGTAATCATTTGTAACATGTATTTCACCCCCGAAGTTATAAAACTGAAAACAGTTAAAAGAAAAGGGGGACATGAACTCACTGTCTTGCGTTCTTCGGTCAAATAACTCAAAGCTTCCTTTACGTCGCACGACTACCTACAAACGTGCTACGGTTTGTTAGACGGATGGGTCGTGCCTTGGCCTTAGTCTTTGTTAGTATCTTTGAGTTACGTCTCTTTGTGTCATCAATATTATTCCAAGTTATATAATTATTTGTTAAAATAATAAATATTTTAACTTAAATTATATTTATTTAAGTTTGGAATATTAGTTAAAATAATATATTTTAACTTGTCACATAACGTATTTGTACATGTATAATTTCCCCAAGGATGGGTGTATTCATACTTGTATTCTTAACCTTGTGTATTTTTTCCAAGTATCGGTGGCGTATTCCGGTGCAATTATACGTACGAGAATACGTATTTTTCTTGTAGTCATCAAGTATTCTTATACTAAATTTTTGTACAAATTTTTTCTGGAATAATATTTCTAATAAAGATTCCACCAATATATATTCCCAAAATATATACTTTTAAGAAAGAGTTAAATGCCCGGATAGTCCCTGTGGTTTGCCATTTTTTCACCTTTAGTCCCTAACTTTCTAAAATTACAGCTGTAGTCCCCAACTTTTCAATTTTCGTTCCCGGATAGTCCCTGTGCCTAACACCAGTTAGTTTTATCAGTTAAGAAGGTGTGAAATGACATAAATACCCTTCCTTAAAACATTAAAATAAATATATTATTTATTTATTTAATCAAGTGGGGCCCACCATCCTTATCTTTGTTGGTGCATACATCTGTCGTCTTCGTCTTATATCGAGTCTCGGGTTCGTTGCGGATTTGAACAAGTGTGACATCATCAAAATGACATCATGTGACATCATATGGATGACATCATCATATTACAACATCGTGAACACAACATGCACATGGAAACAGAATTGTATATTTCATATAAGACAAAAGTTAGTTAACCGTTTGAATGTGTTATTTGTTTGAGATGGTAACCGTTTGAAGGTTGTGTCCATTTGAAAGGGGTGACCGTTTGAAGGGTGGTGTGTCACCTTCAAACGGTCAGGGTCATCTCCTATATATACCCTTCAAACTTTCATCATTTGTAACTTTCCGGCTAGAGCAACGAAGTGCTGCCGAAGTATTGTCAGGTTGTAAAACATTGTGAAATCAATTATACAAAAGTTTAAAGTGTATTGCTTGCTGAATTGAACTCGGTTTCTTAGTTTCCGCCTCTGAAACTGAGATAAACTCTTCTGAACGACTCGTTCGGGTCTGAAAACGATCCTACAAGTGGTATCAGAGCTCAGGAGGAAGAGTTCATACCAATTCAGTTGCTTTTTCTATCTTCTACACCTTCTTTTCAAAACTGAACAAGTTTTCACGGATAAAATCAGCTAAAACTTTCACAATGTGTGCGTAATTGTATTTTAACAAACCCTTGAAAGTTTCAGCTTAAAATTCGAAGTAAAAGTGGTAAAAATGGCTTGAAAACTAATGTCCGTTTGAACGAGCCCAGCACCTGACCGTTTGAAAACTGCCTGACCGTTTGAAAACTGCCTGACCGTTTGAAATTTGCGCCTGACCGTTTGAAATCTACACCTGACCGTTTGAATTTTGCACCTGACCGTTTGAAGCTGACATGACCGTTTGAAACATGGTTCCCGTTTGAAAAGTTTTGTGAAAGTTCATCGAATATTGTGTAACATTGAATTTGAGAATGTCAGTCGGTCACATCTGAGTGCTTAGTTCAAGAAATAGCATGTGATTTTGGATTGTCGATCAAGCATCATCACGTGAATTCATTGGGAGTTGGTTAGTTGCATGTGATCAGTAGGTTGAGGTCAAATAGATTTGTGTTGGGTACTTAATATGTTCGGTTTAGTGGAGTTCAAGGTCCAATAAAATCAAGTTTGTACTAAAAGTTGTCAGCAGTTTGTTGGCCAAGTGGATGTGTGTCAGTTGGTCATGTGAGTAATTTGGTCAAGGTTTAAATGTGATAAATATTTTACATCAGTCCACTACATACATTTCAAGGTCCAATCAGATTAAAAAGAGTTTGTGGTCCAATCAGCAATTTGTGTGAATATATGTTGTTTTCGGCCCAAGTCATAGTACTGTCAGCCCATGTTATTTCATCTTGGTTGTGGCCCAAAGTATTGACAGGATATTGAAGTTTGAGGCCCATTCATTCAGCGATTTCACTTCTACAACTTTGAAACAAATCCGCAAGTCTTCGACACGAGTCTTAGATTGATTTCATTCAGTTCATTTAAACTGATCGTTTGCTTATTTGTTGTCAGGTATTTTACAAGGTGATACAGCTCATTAGAGATCAGTAGTTTTTGAAACAAGAAACTTTGTATTTGTGAAGCTTTGAATTTGAAAAATGAGTGAAGATTTCTACAACGCGTTTGCTACTCCGACTACTCCGGCTTCCATTGCTCAGAACATGAATTTGGAAAACGAGACCGGAACGTTACAAAAACCCCCGAAACTGATGAGCATAGAAGAATACTACGGATGGAAGGACAGATTCAAAAACTGGGTTCAAGCTAACCATCTCAGATCTTGGGAGTGCATTCTGAAGAAATATGTTTTACCACAGACTGATCTGAAAGTTGATAAAGCAATATCTGAGTTTAGTGATGAAGAACGTAATATGTACAGAGCAGAAAAGATGATGATTAGTCTACTTCAACAAGCTATCAAAGAAGACATTTTTGTGTTACTTCAACATGACAAGACTTCAAAATCAATTTGGGATGCTCTTAGAGTCAAGTTTGAGGGTAGTGAGAATATGATCAAGAGCAAGAAAGCATTGCTCAAGAAAGAATTTGATCTGTTTACAAGTTTGCCTGGGGAAGATACGAAGAAGCTAATTGAAAGATACTGTTACTTGGTGCGATCCATGTCGATGCTTAGTATAAAAAAGGATCGTGAAGAGTGGGTAGACAAGTTGGCTGATGCGTTACCGCAAAAGGAATGGGGTACTTACTTGATGATCTTGAAAAACACTGGGGTTTATGATGGGTTAACGATTTCTCAGTTTATCGAGAAGATTGAGGGTCAAGATTTGGAACAGCAGAAGATTGCGAGGATGAACAGTCCAAGTGGTCAACAGGATGAAAAAATGTACTACAATGGCAGTGTTCCAGAAATTGAAAGAAGCCCAAAGATACAAACTGCACTTAGTGCTGGAGATTCTACTGAAAATGTTGATCAAAGTCCTAAAAGCAGTAGTGGTTTCTCTTCATACCCGAGTGTTAATCCAAAGAGCCCAACTTCAAGTTTCAGTTCTCAAAGTACTAATAGTGGAAGTGGTTATGTGATACAATGCAATATTGCCTTGAATCTTCCAGATGGTCAAAGTTTTTCTGAAGAGATTGCGAAGGATCACATGGCTTTACTTGGTTCTGTATTGTTTCTTATGAGGGTTTAGTGGCTGGACGGATCGGAAATCCTATGCTTACAAAGGAGGATTACGATCAGATAGACGCCGAAGAAATGGAGTTAATGGACATCAAATGGTGTCTAGCTAGCGTTCTTAGACGTGCTGAAAAGTTCAAGCTGATTACCGGGAGAAATGACTTTCTTGATGCACACGTTTCTACTTTAGGTTTTGATAAATCTAAAGTTACTTGTTTTCGATGCAGGGAGAAAGGCCATTTCAAATGGGAATGCAAGAACAGGGAAGCTAGTGGAGCTCAGAATCCGTTTGGAAAAGACGATTACTACCGGAAAGCCATTTACCAGCAAGTTGGTAAACAACAAGAACCACAGGTGGGTCATGGTAGAAGAATCGAGGATTCAAAAAGAGCGTGCGTGGTGGATTTTAACTGGAACAATTATATATCTCCTGATAGCAAAGCATGCATAGTCGATCAAGATGATGAGAGGTTACCTGAAGGGTTCAGCTGGGATATGTTTGCAGATGAGAATGGAAATTTTAAAGCTTTCATTGCAAAAATAGTGAAAGAACCTGATATGTTTACTGCATGGATGAAATCTATTGGTGAAACTGTAAAGTCTGTCGCATCAGATGAAAGCTCACAGAGTGCAGATGAAAGCTCACAAAGCTCAGATGACACTTCAGAAAAAGAAATTGTTTTTGATCAAACACCATCTGATTCTGGTTCATCGGATGACAATTCTGAAAAATCTGTACAGTTTGATCAGTCACCAACTGATGACAGCAGTAGTGATGATGAAGAAGAAAAACATATTAATATTGCAAAATCTCATCTATCTCCTGAAAGTTTTCATTTTTATTTTGCAGATCGCTTGGAAAAACTGAAAGAGAAACAAGTTGCAAAAGAACAAATGAAACAGAAGTCTGAAAGTGGTGATCACACAAAGGAAGCTGTTCAGAATGAAGAAGTAAAAAGTGTTGCTGAGGAGATTGCTGAACCAGAAAAGATACATGAAGCAGAAAAGGTGGTTGAAGTTGAAAAAATCATAGAAGTTGAAAAGATTGTGGAAGTCATTAAACCTTGCTTGAAGTGTTTGGAATCATGCAAGGAATGTGCAGCAAAAGAAGAGAAACTAGCTGAATTTGAGAAGATGAAGGAACAGTTATTGTTCAATCTCAACTATGTGAAAGAATCTTATGATGTCTTGAACAAAACAGTAACTGGTCTTCAAAAGACAAATTCTGAAAGAGAACAAGCGTTAACGATGATGAATGCTGTGATGATGACAAAACAGAAAGCTATAAACTTCTACATCGAAGAAAGTGCTAAGTGGAAGCAAGAATTGGAAACTGAAAAGATTGAGAATGAGAGAATCAGAAGATTATTGCAGAGTTATTCTAGTTCTGATTATCTTATTGATAGAATTTATCCGACTGTTGCAGGTATGGAAGTGCTGAAGAGGAACAGAAGAAACCTTTCTGGAGACAATCAAACCAGGAGTTTCTTGCTGAGAAGAAAAGGAATGGAACTGGAGTGTTTCATCCAAAAGAGACTCGAACCTGTTTCAAATGCAATGAAGCTGGGCACATTGCATGGAACTGTCCTAAAAATGCTAAAACAAAACAGGGAGTTTCTGAAAAACTGAAAGAAATAGTTGTTGATGTTGAACCACCCACCGAAAAATTCAAAATATTTGAAAATTCAACTTATGAGGTTGGTGAATGTTCTACAAAGAATTTTTACAAAAAGAGAGCAAAAGATAACCAAATGTGGGTTGTCAAGAAGGGTGATGTAAAAGTCGGCGATGAATCTGGTTCCACAAAGCCAGATGAGCCACAGGTTGAGAAAAAAGGTTTAGTGAATGATGATGAATTTCCATCACTGAAATTTGAAGAAATTAAAAAGAAAATTGGTAAAGTTGAAATCTCGGATCAGTTTTACTCCGGGAAAAATGAATTTGATGTCGAGAAAACATTCAATGGGAATGTTAAGAAATTTTTTGGAAAAATGCTTAATGGGAAAGTAAAAGGGGTTAAAGATTCTATGTAACTAAAAAGGCAACATATAACCCTACTGAGCAAGAATTGAAAACCCTCAACTCTGAAAAGACTTGGGTGGAAATTCTATTCCCTTGAAGTCTTAGGACTTTGCCGGAGATCCCAAGTTTGTAATCGCGGATCAGGAATCGGCATTTTTCTTAGTATTTGTTTGTGTGATTGAATCTTATAATAGTTGAATTGTTACAGGATAATTGTGAATTGCCGGAGCTTCCAGGTTGGTAAGTGCGAAGCAGGAATCGGCATCTTGATTGGTAAAATGGTTTGTGTAGATGATTTATTCCTACATGTAGTTAAACGTTTTGGTTATACTTACAAGTGGTAAGAGGTTGGATATTACAAAGTGATTCGTCAAGGTCATTAGTTTGAACTTGATGTAATCCTGATACGTATGTTTGAAGGACAATATGATGAACCAAACTCCTAACTTTACAAGTGGTAAAACTAACAAAACTTATTTTCTTGAAAAATCATTTTGGTTAAAACAAACTTAAGTGTTTTGAAATCATAATGAGAAAATAGTTTTGTGTAAGGGGGAGTTCTGATTGTTTATGCCAAGTGAATGGCGAATTGAAGCGATTTGATATCGGTTGTCAAGTTTTTGTATAGTTTATTTTCAAATTTCCTAAAATGTGTTTGCATTTTAGGGGGAGTAGAAATTTTCTAGAAAATCCAAAAACATAAGAAAATTTGAAAAATACAAAAACATGATAAAATCAAAAATGAGTTTTAGTGTCAAAGAAGAGGAAATGATAGTACATCAGTAGACAGTCACAGTATGCTAAAGAAATGTAATGTTTAAATAGCGTTAAACAGTCTCACTGATGATATGCCGATAGGTTTTCATACATTTAGTAAACTTTTTCGGGATATAAACATAAATTCAAACTTGCTTATTTCGTGGGCAACACTACTTGGATATATAGGTAACTCCTGAAATCTTGTTTAAAAGGTCCCTTTTTCTGAGATACTAGGTCTTTATGCTCAGTGATATCTGGGGTATTATCCCGGGACTTCTGATTTTGCGGAAGCAATGGCCTAGTCCCCGGAGAATACTTTCCGCTTGCTTGAAATATAGCGCCGCCCTCAGCAAATTGATGAAACAATAAAATTGATAATCATTGCTGTTGTAATTCAAAAGATCCTCTAAAGGGGACACACCCAAAAGTCGAGTCATGATCTCTCTGCTGAACGGTAGTTCTGACCTGAGCTCTCATGATTCTTCATAATTTATAACCCCTTACAGATATCATCTGTGGTATATTCACCTGTAAGACTGAATATTGGGATCTGGATATGGGAGTATATTCAAGAGGTGGGACACATGAATGAGTTTAAGTTCTTAAAACACCTAACTCATATCCTGAATCAGTTGAAATTTGTGTGAGAATTTAAGTGGATCAGTATATTGGCAATCTAAGTGAATTGTTTAATTCTTAATGTGTAACTAAGCTCAACGGTACTTGTAAGTTGTCAAAAACTGATATGATCCTCTTGCACAAACTCACAAAAAATAGTGTCTATTAATATTTCTTTACTGCATTTCATTCTATTTCCAAAACCCAAAAATATTTTTAGTGTGTTTTAGCATAAATTTTGAAAAATCCAAAAAGATTTTCGACAACTAATGTTGAAGAGCTGATTTTCAAAATCCTAAGTGCTAGACATGATGAACAAATGGTTTGGAAGAATGTGTTTTGAAAAGAAAGATGATTAATTTTTGCAAATGGTTCATCAGAATTTATCATTGATAAATCACTCTGGTTTAATTTGAGAGAAAATCTGTATTGATAAATTTGTCAAATGTTAAATTTGTGAAATTTACTTCTGGGTTAAGAATGTGCAGGTGTAGTCAGGTTTCGATCTTGAACCTGAAGATAGAGTGCAAGGTTCCGATACCTGAGGAGTTTGTGATTTTAACATGCCAGACAGCGATCCCAGCATATCAAAAGGGGAAGTCTGAAGACATTCGAGTAGAGATTGTTCGTGGGAAATCTGCTGATGATGAAAAGAGAAGAGAGAAGATTTGAGGATTCTTACAGCGTCAGACATTTCAAAGAGTTCGAGAGGACTGATAAAGACTGAAGATGCAAAGACTCGACACTTAAGACTCGTCAACATCTGAGGGGGAGTCTGTTGGTGCATACATCTGTCGTCTTCGTCTTATATCGAGTCTCGGGTTCGTTGCGGATTTGAACAAGTGTGACATCATCAAAATGACATCATGTGACATCATATGGATGACATCATCATATTACAACATTGTGAACACAACAAGCACATGGAAACATAACTGTATATTTCATATAAGACAAAAGTTAGTTGACCGTTTGAATGTGTCATTTGTTTGAGATGGTAACCGTTTGAAGGTTGTGTCCGTTTGAAAGGGGTGACCGTTTGAAGGGTGGTGTGTCACCTTCAAACGGTCAGGGTCATCTCCTATATATACCCTTCAAACTTTCATCATTTGTAACTTTCCGGCCAGAGCAACGAAGTGCTGCCGAAGTATTGTCAGGTTGTAAAACATTGTGAAATCAATTATACAACAGTTTAAAGTGCATTGCTTGCTGAATTGAACTCAGTTTCTTAGTTTCCGCCTCTGAAATTGAGATAAACTCTTCTGAACGACTCGTTCGGGTCTGAAAACGATCCTACAATCTTCATTAACCCAACCCACCAACTTCATCTTCTTTTGGATTCTGTATGCCCAAGACACATATTAAATTGATGTGGCTAGTACGTTATGATCCAAGTCGAGTCATACCCAAATACAAGCTAGACAAACACTTAGAATATTTATTTGTGATACGATCAAACGAATAAATATTGACACTTATAATATTTAGAAATCGGTTTTCTAAATAATTGCATTTGACAAACTAATAAATTATATGGATAATTTATTTTGAGAGAATATTTTATTTTGTTATTTATTGGGTTAAATAACTTAATAAAAGTTGTATAAAATCTTGTGAACATATGATGTTATATTTTATAAAAGGTATAAAATAAACAAGACTTAAATTTTATAAAAGAATTGATTTTTTTTTATAAAAACAAAAGGTGGGCCGCCCCCCTTTCTCTTCCCAAGACACCATTTGTGGTCCAATTACATGACATGTAATTTGCATGTCTAGATGGTTTGTGATTGGGTCAAAAAGGTGGCAATGTCTCTCAAGGTTTTAAAATCTATTTTGTATGACAAAATGTATGAACAAGAACAAAAAAAATTAGAGAAAGCTCTCTCAAAATTTTCGGCCACAATAGTGTCAATCTTAAGAGTTTATTTTCAAGTGTAAGTACTTGTAAAACACTCTTTAATTTTCGGCTAACAAATGGTTGATCAAGAGGGTCTTTCAAGTTAGATTTTCAAGTGCAAGAACTCCATAGTCTTCTCTAGAAAATCGGCCATGGTGGTAGATTTAGAGGGAGTTTTTAGAGAGTTCATAAGTGTAGAAATCCTAGCTAAACATAAGGTGTTTGTTGGAAGGCTTGGGGTATTCAAGCTTGAGTTCATAAATTGCTTTGATAAACATGTTAAAATCCCAACAATGGCATCTAGAGCCGCTTATATGAGTGCATGCTTCATAGGATATGAAATTTCGGGTTTCGGGTTTGGGTAAAACCCTATGACCGAAATTTTTCACCATGGTTATCCCTTTGTTTTTCAAGATTATATTCTTACATGCATAAATGAATCTTGAAAAATTATTTCATTTGGATGATTATTTTGTTTGGACAAAAACCCACATTTTTCGGTTTTTCATTCTTGACCGAAAAATTGTAAGTTGTAAAAGGGAACCATTTTGCTTCTTGAATTTTAGATATATATTTTGGTGTACATAACCTAGCCATGACCTTGTGTGAATTTGTTGAATGATTGTGTTATGATTTATATTTAATTATTTCAATGGGTTGTAATAATTATATTTTTTTCTTCCATTTGTAAAAATATGTAATTTATTTATTTTCATTTGGTATGTAAGTAAATAGATTAGGTGCATTTTATTTTACTTGAAAAAATGTATTAGGATATTTTTTTTTTGTAAAACAAGATGCACACAAAAATGCGTTTTTGGTTTTGGCTATTTTCGGGCCTAAAGGACTTCACGGCTCTTAACGGGATTTTAGCCCGATAACCAAAACACATTTTTGAAATCTAAATGAGTTTGTAGCTGAATATAAAAGACATTTGGAAGCTCAAAGAAAGTGGAGAAATCACAACACAAGAAGAATACTTGAAGCATTTGGATGCGAGATCAAGTGGGAGTTCAACGACACATTTTTGTGTCTAAATTCACCCTTAGGAAGGACCTTTTGACACACTTGTTTCGGCTAACAAGTGTGGTCAAAATAGTTGGCTATGGTTATGCACCTATTGTTATGTATATTGTGCATGTATGGTTGTTTATTTATGTTGTTTGGATGATATTTTGATATGCATGCTTAACAAACTAACAATCAACAACAAGCTTAAAATTGGTTTTTTAAAAATCACTAAAATTGGTTAATAAAATGTTATTAAAAATTAATGATTTTATAATAAAATGGGTTTTATTAAAAGAACCTAGAAAATTTGTTTTCACTAAAGTACCAAGGATTTGAATGCATGCAAATGTATGGTATATAATGTTTTCTAAACTAGAATTTTGAAAACTCAAAATCCCTTTTATAAAACAAGTCAAACACCATCCTTTTATACAACACTCGAATCACTTGGGAACTCTTATTATGAGATAAAGGTCACCTAACCACATTTGAGGGAACTTGTATATTCGAGGTGGGTTTACCATGTTTGTGGGATAAAGGTCACCTAATCACTTATGTGAATAAACTTACACGTGTGTGTAAGTTGGACAACTTGATTTGGAAACCATGAACTTAGGGTCACCAAAGCATGGGGAACAAAAGGTGTTGATGGGATTAAACATGCCAACTAAACATAAAGATGTTTAACCGATCCCATATGGCTAGAAGTTGCAAAGGGTTGCAATTGTCAAACGTTGACTACCTTGTTAATTTAAATAGAGGGATAAAGGTCACCTAACCAATATTTAAATGTAACGTTGGATTCTAGATTTTAATTATTAATTGTCTATGAGACATAAAAGGGTATTAATGATTAAAATGTAATAATATCGAAGATACTAAAATTGAACCTTGTAAAATTTTGTAGATGGCCGCTAACAATATTACCTAAACCGTCCGTAACCTATCACTAAGAACAATCCCTGAAAAGGATCGTATCAATCAAAACACTTTATGGATTAATATCGAAACTTAAGAATCGTTCTCAAGTAAGAAAAGATATCCTATGTGTTGAACGATCCTAATCCCAATGAACATCTTATGGAAGATAAGGATGCCTATAACGATTGGATTAAGTATATCGAGGATACTATGTAAGCCTCTTACCTCATGTTAGGAATTATGATTCCCGAGATTCAAAAGGATTTTGAACATCATGGGCGTATGACATGATTACCCAATTGAAGGAAATGTTCCTACAACAAGCAAGGGTAGAACGCTTCGAAACGGTTCGAGCGCTTCATGCATGTCGAATGGAGGAAACCCAATCGATAAGATTAAAAAAAACACATTGATCGCCTCGAAAGGCTCAATATGGGTAAAAGGGCTTTATCCATTCTAACGATCAATGAGCATGGCAACAAGAAAACGCATCACCCCGACACCAAAGCAAATGTTGCAAATGGTAACGGGAAACTCAAAGGGAAAAAGGAAAGAAAGACTAAAGCGAAACCACCAAAACCAAAAGAGAAGAAGGCAAAGGTTGCCAAGAACGATCCATGCTTTGAGTAGGATCGTTTTACCGACCGAAACGAGTCGTTCAGAGGTGTTCTACTCAATATGAAAGGCGGAAACAGACATATCGAGTTCGATTCAGCTAGATATTCACTTTAAATGTCTTTCTAATTGATTTGACAAAGGTTTACAGCGAATAGACACTTCGGCAGCACTTCGGCTCCGGAATCACACATACATGAATGACTCAAACGAAATAACAAGACTCCTATTTATAGGCTGCCTAATTTCGCATGAATGGTCTCAAGCGAAATTACATACAAACGAAATTACCATGTCAAGCGAAATTACCTAATTTCATACGAAATTACCAGTTGGTAATTTCGTGCGAAATTATCCTTTTTACAGATTCCTCGAAATTCGTGCCCTGGTCTATCTATACAAAAACAAGACTCGATACAAGACGAAGTCGACAGACGTATGCACCAACAGACTCCCCCTCGGATGTTGACGAGTCTTCAGTGTCGAGTCTTCAACGTCTTCAGTCTTTATCAGTCTTTTACTCTTCCTGACGTATATGACAATGTAAAACATCCTCAGTCTTCTCTCTTCTTTTTTTCATCAACACCAACATATAACCTCCTCTCGTATGCTGATTCTCTTCTTCAATCTTTTTCATGATATGCAGCCTTCACAGATTCAGAATTGCAACCTGGTTCTCTAACACTCAGAATCAAAATCTAGAACCTGGCTATCCTGCACATTCTCTACCTCACAATAAATTTCACAAATTTAACATTTGACAAATTTATATATCACTTGCAGGTATTCATCAATCAATAAATGATTTCACAAAGTTAATATTTGATGAACCACTTGAAGACAAAACATTTATTTTTTATTCATTATAAACAAACTCCCCCTCATGAAATGTTCATCATATTCAGCACTTGGAATTTTGAAATTCAGCTCTTCAACATCAGTTGTCAAAAATATTTTTGGATTTTTCAAAGGTTTATGCTAAAACACACTGAAAATCTTTTTGAAATCATGATTAAAAAGAAATGCAGTAAAGAAGTATATATACACAATATTTTTGTGAGTTTGCGTAAGAGGATCATATCAGTTTATGAGACAAATCACTAACACCGTTAAGCTTTAAACATTTTAAGTTCTAAACGATTCACTTAGATTGTCGGTATACTGATCCACTTAAATTTTCACACAAAGTTCAACTGTTTCGAGATACGAGATTAATGTTTTAGACACTTAAACTTATTCGCGTGTCCCACCTCAGAATATACTCCCGTATCCAGATCCCAATATTCAGTCTTACAGGTGAGTATACCTAGATGATATCTGTAAAGGGTTAAATGCGAGGGCAGTGAGAGCTCAGGCTATTGCTTCCGCAAAATCAGAGAGATGACGGCTTCGACTTTTGGTGGGTTCCCTTTAGAGAATCTTTTCTTCAACAGCACATGATTAGCATTTTGCAATGTTACAACATTTTTTATGCTGAGGGTGGGCTATATTTCAAGCAAGCGTAAAGTATTCTCCGGGGACTAGGCCATTGCTTCCGCAAAATCAGAAGTCCCGGGATAATACCCCAGATATCACTAAGCATAAAGACCTAGTATCTCAGAAAGAGGGACCTTTCAAACAAGATTTCGGGGGTTACCCATATATCCGAGAGATGTTCCCCACGAGATAAGTAAGTTTGAAATTTAGGTTTATATCTCGACACAATTTACTAAATGTGCAAAAACCTACTGGCACATCATCAGTGAGACCGTTTATCACAATTTGACTTACCAATTCTTTAGCGTGCTGTGATTGTCCACTGATGTACTATCATTTCCTCTTTTTCACAACAAAACTCATTTTTGATTTTATCATGTTTTTGGATTTTTCAAATTTTCTAATGTTTTTGGATTTTCTGAAATGTCTTACACCCCCTAAAATTCAAAAACATTTAAAGAAACTTTGAAAACAAACTATACATGGTAAAGTGACAACTGTTGTGAATTGCTTCAATTCGCCATCCACTTGGCATAAACAATCAGAACTCCCCCTGACAACAAACTATTTTCCCATTATGATTTCAAAACACTTAAGTTTGTTTTAATCAAATGGTTTTTCCGGAAAATAAGTTTTGTTGATTTTACCACTTGTAAAAATGGGGTTTGGTTCATCATATTGTTTTATCAACCATTTGATGACAGTTAAGGCAAGTTCAACTTAATGACCTTGATTAACCACTTGTAGGTTCAACTTTACCAGATGTAAAATGACATATGACAATTTTAAGAACAACTACCACTTCCAAACTGAAATTCCATTTGTAAGAAAGATGCCGATTCCTACTCCACACTTACCAACCTGGAAGTTCCGGTAAATCCATTACCTGTAGAATTTAACAATTTTAGAATGTTTCAAGTACAAAAATTTTAAGAATGATGCCGATTCATGCTCCACGATTACCAACTTGGGAGCTCCGGCAAGTCAGGATTTTTAAGTAAAGAACACAGACACCCAAGCCTGACCAGCTTTAGGTGTAACCTTCTCAACTTCACATGGGGTTTGAACATTTATGTTTTTTTATAAAATTCTTTCACCCCTTTCCCATTAAATGCTTTCTCAACATCAAATTCTTTCTTTTCAGAATAGAATCGATTCGAGATTTCAACTTTGCCAACCTTTTGTTTGAAATTTTCTGTCCTCAATGGTGGAAAGTTCTCATCATCCATTGGAGGAACTGATTTCTCATTTTTTACCTCAACTTTTGGCTCATATGATTTTGTGGAATCAGATTCATCGCCAGATTTCACCTCAGATTTCTTAACAACCCACATTTGGTTGTCAAGATTAACTCTTCTTTTGTAAAATCTTTTCTTCGAACATTCACCAACTTCATATGTTGAATTTTTTAAAAACTTTGAATTTTTCAGTTGGTGGTTCATTTTTCTCAACAATCTTTTCTTTAAGTTTAGAAACAACTTCGTGTTTGATGTTGGTTGCTTTAGGACAATTTCAAGCAATATGACCAACTTCTTGACATCTGTAACAGGTTCTTGTTTCCTTTCTTTGATAAACTTCATTCTTCATTCCCTCTTGCTTTTTAGCAAGGAATTCTTTATTTGATTGCTTCCAGAATGAGCTCTTTTCTTCCTCTTCTGAGCTTGCTCCTGAAACAAATACAGTTTTTGGTATATAAGTTTTCTCATTTTTATGATTTTTCGGTGGAATAAAACAAAGACCTTTCTTTTTGAAATTACTGTTATGGTTTGGTTTCTTTCGATAACCTGAACCAGAACTATAACCTTTTTTCTTGTTTAATCTTTGTTGAACTCTTGAGATGTAAGGTTTAGGTTTTTCAGAAAGATTTACATCATTTATTTCAGAAATATTAATTTCTGTTAGTTTAAAAACCTTTTTAATCATTTCAGTTTTAACACCTCTTATTGGAAATTCCTCATCATAATATAATTTGTCTGAATCATTCAAAGTATATGCCACTTTGATTGGTTCATCATTCAAATTAGATTTTGATAACAGGAATTCTTTATTGTAAACCCGTTTAACCGACGACTTTGGACTGTCAACTGATGAACTTGAACTCTTGGATTCGGACTTTGACTCTGACTCCTCATCTTTATCCAACACCTGATCGACCACCTTTTTTATTAACTCAGACTCATGATCAGTGTCAGACGATGTGAATGTGACATCAATGTTTTCTGGTAACTCATCAGTTGTTTCGGATTTTAACTTTATATTAACAGCCTTTTTGACTTGCTCCTCATTTGGTTTTCTAGGAGAATAACCTTCCCAGTTCGGAGGCGGACACTTGTTATAATTTGCACTATGTTTCTTACCACTATCCTTCTCTTTTGGCTTCTCATCTTGAAAGGCTTCAAGACCTGCAACAGTTGGATAAATTCTGTCAATCAAATAATCAGAACTAGAATAACCTTGTAATAACCGTCTGATTCTTTCATTTTCGATCTTTTCTGTCTCCAACTCTTGCTTCCACTTTGCACTTTCTTCAATGTAGTAATTGATAGCTTTCTGCTTTGACATCATTACAGCATTCATCATTGTCAACGCATCTTCTCTTTCAGAATTTGTCTTTTGCAGACCAGTTACTGTTCTGTTCAACACATCATACGATTCCTTCACATAATTGAGATCGAACAATAATTTTTCTTTCATCTTATCTTGCTCACTCAACTTTTCATCTTTTTCTTCACACTGCTTACAAGATTCCAAACACTTTAAACACGGTTTAATCACCTCCACAACCTTTTCAATTTCTACTATCTTTTCAACTTCAACAACTTTCTCTGATTCAATTATCTCCTCAGTGACTTTAACTTCTTCACTTTGTTCAGTCTTTACTTCTTGAGCAACACTTTCAGATTTCATCTTCCTCTGTTCTTTAGCTGCTCGTCTCTCCTTCAGCTTCTCCAATCTATCTGCAAAATAAAATTGAAAACTTTCAGGAGATAACATAGATTTTCCAATATTTATTTGTGTCTCCTCTTCATCATCACTATCATCAGACGATGATTGATCAAAAACCGACTCTTGGATGATTTGTGCAGTGAGAGCTACCACTTTTGAATCAGGTGGAATGTATTTATCCCAACTGAAACCCTCTGCCACTTTTTCATCATCTTGATCGATTATGCCAAAGTAAGCTTTCTTATTTGCTTCTACTATCATTTTGGCATGAGCAGTTTGTGGCTCTTTTGTTTGTACGGTTGATCAGCAACTTGTTGGTATATGACTTATCGATAATAATCATCTTTTCCAAACGGATTCTGTGCTCCACTTGCTTCTCGATTTTTACATTCCCTCTTGAAATGTCCTTTCTCCCTACATCGAAAACAAGTAACTTTAGATTTATCAAAACCCAAAGTAGAAACATTTGCATCCAGAAAATCATCTCTTCCTGTAATCATTTTGAACTTTTCAGCTCTCCTCAATACGCTAGCTAAACACCATTTGATGTCCATAAGCTCCATATCTTCAGCATCTATCTGATCTTAATCCTCTTTCGTCAGCATAGGATTTTCGATTCTGGCAGCAACCAATCCTTCATAAGATTCTAACACTGTAGCAAGTAATGACATGTGACTTTTAGCAATCTCTTCAGAAAAATTTTGACCATTTTGAAGATGCAATGCGATGTTGCAATGTAGCACTTGACCAATACTACTGTTTGAGCTTTGAAATTGATGACTTGAAGTTGAACTCTTTGGATTAAAACTCGGATATGAAGATAATCCACTACAGCTGTTTGGACTTTGATTGACTGAACCAGAAGAATTTTCAGCACTAAAAGCATTTTGGACTTTCGGACTTGCTTCAACCTCTTGAACACTTCCTTTGTAATACATTTTGACATCTTGTTGGCAACTCGGACTGTTCATTCTAGCAATCTTTTGTTGTTCCATATCTTGACCTTCAATCTTTTCAATGAACTGTGAAATAGTCAACTTGTCATATTCACCTGTATTCTTTAAAATCATCAAGTATATACCCCACTCTTTCTGAGGTAATGCATCAGCTAACTTATAGACCCATTCTTCTTGATCTTTGACAATTTCTAACAAAGACATAGATCGCACTAAGTGGCAATATCTTTCAATCAGCTTCTTTGACGATTCTCCTGGCAAGCTTGAAAACAAGTCAAATTCTTTCTTAAGCAATGCTTTCTTGCTCCTAATCATCTTCTAACTACCCTCAAACTTAATCTTAAGCGCATCCCAGATCGATCGTGAAGTATTGTCGTGCTGAAGCAATATGAAGATGTCTTCTTTTATAGCTTGCTGTAACAAACTGATCATCATCTTTTCTGCTTTGTACATGTCACGTTCTTTTTCCGTCATTTCAGAAATTGTTTTTATTACACCCAAATCCGTACGAGGTTTGACATACTAATTCTCAATACATTCCCAAGATCTCAAATGGTTAGCTTGAACCCAGTTTTCAAATTGGTCTTTTCAACCATAATACTCCTTAATTCCCATAAGTTTCGGGGGGTTTTTGTAAAGTTCCAGTTTCGTTTTCCATGTTCATGCTTTGAGCAATAGCAGCCGGAGTAGTCGGAGCTGTAGCAAACGCGTTATAGAATTCCTCTTCCATGATTCGGTAACAATTTTCAAATTCAGAAACTTTCAAACAAAATTTGCACCTTCAAACAAAAAGTCTCAAACGAAATAGCTTATCAAGCGAAATTACCTGCACAAACGAAATGACTTGCACAACTGTTTCAAGCGAAATAACAATTCAAACGAAATTAGAATCTTCAAACGAAATTAGGTATTTCGTTTGAACCGACCAAACGAAATTTAATTTCGTACGGAATTACACACAGTTTCAAACGAATTCACAACTTTGAAACAAAATAGTAATTCCGTATGGAATATCTCAAGCGAAATTATAATTCCGTGCGAAATTAGGTGCAATTTCAAACGAAATTATGCTGATGTCATCATTTCGGTCGAACTTTTGTCAAATTGATCAGGTTTTAGCTCGATTTTAGGTCCAATTTTCTCAAGGCTTTGTTAAAACACTGTTTCGCATGTAATATGTGAAATTTAAACCATTTTAACCGTGAAAACTTGTTTAATTTTGAAAAGAAGGTGTAGAAGTTAGAAAATCTGATGAAATCAAGCTGAATACAGTAGAACTCCTCCTCCTGAGCTCTGATACCACTTATAGGATCGTTTTACCGACCGAAACGAGTCGTTCAGAGGTGTTCTACTCAATATGAAAGGTGGAAACAGACATATCGAGTTCTATTCAGCTAGATATTCACTTTAAATGTCTTTCTGATTGATTTGACAAAGGTTTACAGCGAATAGACACTTCAGCAGCACTTCGGCTCCAGAATCACACATACATGAATGACTCAAACGAAATAACAAGACTCCTATTTATAGGCTGCCTAATTTCGCATGAATGGTCTTAAGCGAAATTACATACAAACGAAATTACCATGTCAAGCAAAATTACCTAATTTCGTACGAAATTACCAGATGGTAATTTTGTGCGAAATTATCCTTTTGACAGATTCCTCGAAATTTGTGCCCTGATCTATCTATACAAAAACAAGACTCGATACAAGACGAAGTCGACAGACGTATGCACCAACAGATGCAAGGCAAACCTCTGGTACAATCTTTATGATACATATTGACCTTAATGTTATTTCTTCAAACACATGGGTACTAGATACCGGATGTGGAACTTATGTTTGCAATTTATTGCAAAAGGTTCAAAAGAAATAAGCATTACAAGAAAGGAGATTATGTTTTGAAACTTCCAAATGGTTTAGAAATTGTTTTAAAATGTTTTAAATGCTCCTAGTTTGACTAGGAACATTATTCAAGTTTCCCTTATAAGACAATATGGTTTTGTTTTAAAGTTTGTAAACAATGACATTTATATTTCGATGAATGACATGTTTTACTTTAAAACTATGCTTTCAAATGGTATTTTTGAATTGGTTCATAATAATACATCATTTGATAGTTCAATGTACCAAGCAATCACCATGAAACTCAAAATAGATTTTAGTAAGACCTATCTTTGGCATTATCTCCTTAGTCATATAAACAGATGTCGCATGTAAACACTTCGAAAGAATGGTCTTTTGGAGACAAATGAAGTTGGTTCATTTGATACATGTGAATCTTGTTTACAAGGTAAGATGACTAAGAAACCCTTTAATAGGTCAAAAGATTTATTAGGTATCATACATTCGGATGTATGTGATCCTTTTAAGCCAATGACTTGGAATGGTGAAAGATACTTCATTACTTTACCAACAACTATAGTAGTTATGGTTATGTGTACTTGCTAAGACACAAAGTTGAATTTTTTGAAACGTTCAAAATCTTCAAAGTGAAGTTGAAAATCAACTCAATTAAAGTTCTTCGTTCCGATAGAGGAGGAATCGGACTCTACTAGATATGGTTCGATCTATGATGGCTAGGAGTGCATTATCTCTATCATTTTGGGGTTACGCTTTGCTCTCCGTGGTTCGTATATTAAATATCACTACTACAAAATTGGGCAATTGCGACCAAAATTTGCCACCGAGAGAACAAGTGGCAAAATTAGCAACCGATTTGCCACCAAAATTTAAAAAGGTCACGTACAACCCGTATTCAGTAACAAAATGGTGGCAAATTTTGCTACCTTAAATTTTCGGTAGCAAATTAGTGGGAAACATGATAAAAACCAATAAAAACAATTAATTAAATGAAAAACACATTAAATTGTGACCGTATTTGTGGTAGCAACTTGAAAATCTAATTTGGCAGGCCAATTTTACGAATCCCTGCATCTCAAATATTAGGGTTTTTATAAAGATAACTTCTCTCTTCAACATTTACTGCCCTACATCGTACAGCTCCGATCTCTTTTGATCGTCATGGTTACAGGTTCATCAAAATATCTAACGCTAAACTCACTCCTAATCCCGCTTCATCAAAATCTCTCTCCACCCCACCATCAGATGAACCAGCCCCTCTACCACTGTTCGACTCGTTGCCATTGACCAACCAATGGACTACTACAGGTGCTACAATGTACCATTGGCCAAGCTACTACTCTCTGCAGTTGCAATTTGAAGTTATGCCACTTTGAAGGTATTTTTTTACTCTGCATTCCAACCTTTGTGTTTTACCATGAGTGCTAGAATTTATGATGAATCTTGATATGTGCTTTAATTTTGGGGTTTCGTTTAAGATAATGTATGTAATATTGTAATTATTGATGTTTAGATTAAATGCCTACCAAGTGTTTGATGAAATGTATGTGTTAGTTTTTACCTCTAGTTTTATTCACCATTGTGCAGATAACTTGGTTATTATCTGTAGTTGATGATAACATGTTTGGTGATGGTTTTTCCCCACAAAAATAAAACATAAATTGAATCGACCCATTTGTATATAAAGGGGTCAATGTCAAAGTTGCCAAAAAGCATGTATGAGATAACATCTTTTTATTTGTAAATTTTCTCTAACTGCATTTTGTTTGTATCAAGGTTAGGATCTGGTAATTTTAGAGTTGTGAGATTAATGAAGAACAAGGTTACCACTTACCAAAAAGCTTGTTGCTATGGTATACATGATTTTCTCTGTATCTTTTGTCTTAATTTTAACAATTTCGGTGTTCATATTACAATATATTGTTACAGAACTATATGCATTGTACAACCTAAATGCTCATGTTTCTACATTAGATTTTATTCATCTGAAACTTAAGTTGTGGGCTTAATTGTAATCATGGTATTTTTTTTGCTTGTAGATTCATAGTTGTTAATAACGGCTATAGAGACCGCTATAGCGCGCTATGTAGCCATGCGACGTAGTGTCGCTATATGGGTCATAGCAACAAATAGCGATTGTTTTTTTATGTAAATAGCAATTAGATATAGCCATAAAATAGCTGGATTTATAGGTTTTTGTTAGTGAGCTCGGCTCGTCATGTTTCTCTGAAGCTCGACTTGAGCTCGTTTTAGTATTTTTAGAGTTTTAACATCTTCATTGAACTTTTACAATTGCAAACACAGGTAGACGACAAGTACCAATACTCGACTGAAAAAAAAAAGATAACCGGCTTCAGTGGCGAAGCTTGAGATTTCCGACCGAGGGTCGGAAGTCACCCGGGGGGGGGGGGGGGGGCGGAAGTCACCGGACCTAAAATTATACCTAAAAAATTATAAAACCGGGGGTTCAAAAACGTATATACCTAAAAAATTTTGTACGAAAACTACATACCGGACACTACTGAGCAAAAAGTTTGGGGGGTCGGGCGCCCCCCTCGGATTCAACTATGCTACGCCTATGGTAATAATCATATATTTGAATCATAAATACAACTTTCATGTATCATATACAAACATTAATAAACGAAGAAAGTCGTTGGTTTGGTTCAAACATAGGTGGATTCAAGATAATTTTAGTTAGAATATCTAGTTATACTTCGGGTCAAGTAATATGTTAGCAATCTTTTTTATTTATACCTACTGTATGAGTTTTTAATATATGGTTACACCCTATTTCAGATGTTTCTGAACTCGGTTACAACAGAAGAAAGTCCCCTTTCCCTTTGGGATGATGTCAAAGAAGAGGTAAAAGTCTATGATATCTATTGCAAATTGTTAAAGGGAATTAAGTCATTATGCAATTAAGTGATTGTTTACATCAATGACATGTGGTCTATAATTAGATGCTAGTGCAAACCAATAGTTGTCCGTACCATTTCCCCAACTCCTTATATTACCCTCGTGCCTATCAACGCGGTCTAGTAACGGGCCAGCTTGTGGTTCGAGACGTGGGGTTGGCATTTGCATAATGAATCATGCTTTTTAGCTTCTGGCACTTGAATGTAGCTCACAATTGGATATTGTTATCTTTGCAATCAACTTGACCCGTTATTACTTTTTGTTAATTCTGACTTCTTGATTCAATTCATTGGTTGTTTTGTAGATTGAAAAGTTGAACTTATTATAAGGAGCTCATTAAGGAAAAGGATGAAGAAAAAGAAAGATTAAATTGGATTATTGCGTGGTTGTTAGCTGGAAAAGAAAAAGATAAGGCGGATAAAGATATTATTCTCGATAGGATGTCACAAATTGAAGCTATGTTAACAAGTACAACTAGAAGATAGGATACAAACACTTGGTTTTAAATGTTTCGATGTTTATCATATTAGGATAATTTTAGTTATCTGATGTTTTAGCTGGTATTTCTATTAGAATGTTTTATATGCTTTTGATACAGAGATGTTTTATATAATTTTGGGTTTTGGTGATCTTATTAGACTTTAATATAATTTTGTAATTTTATTGATATGTAATTTTTATAAAAAAAGTAGGGAAAAATGGAAAATCAATCTGAATCAAAAACCAGTATTCAAGCAATCACAAAATGGTAGCAAATAATCGTAGCAAATCAAGCAATCACAAAATGGTAGCAAATAATGGTAGCAAATAATTCAACACGTTCGTTAAATGCTACCGATTTTCAATGAAAATGGTGGTTAAATGGTGGCAAATGGTTAGTGGCTAAATGGTGGCAATATCAAACGGTGGCAATAAAGTGGCAAAAAAATCCGTCACAACTCGGTTGCAAACAAGGTGGACCGTAGCAAACAAAAAGCGGTGGCAAATAATTTTGACCAATTTTGTGGTGGCAAAAATAAGGTGGCAAAATATAAAAATGGTCGCTATTTGGTGGCATTAGGGCAATTGACACGGGTGTTTTTGTCACCACATTTTCGGTGGCAAAATGGTGACAACAGGAAAATTGCTACTGTTTTGTGACCAAAAGTCTCATGACAAAAACCCTCTTTTCTAGTAGTGTATGGCCCTAACCAAGAAAGTTGATAAGACACCTTTCGAAATATGGCATGGAAGGGCTCCATCATTATCATACTTAAAGGTATGGGTTGTGCAGCTTATGTGAAGCAATACACCCCAAACAAATTAGAAATACGATCCACTAAGTGTATTTTTGTAGGATATCCTAAAGATGGTATAGGATATTAATTCTACGATCCAACAGAGCAAAAGGTATTTGTTGCTCGAAAGGCTGAGTTCTTGGAGGCTAAGTTCCTTATGGAAGGAATTAGTAGAATAATGGAGCTTGATGAGTATCAAGAACCACAAGCTGATACACGTTTGGTTGATACTAGCACTCAACAAGAGGTTATTGAAAAATGATTAAGTGGTTGATCAATACACACAAAACGTTGGAAGATCTGGTAAAATTAGTAGTCCACCTGAAAGATATGGATTTTTCATGAATGGATGCTACGTGGTAGATTCGGGTGAACCAACCACATACCATGATGCAATGTCAATTATGACAAATGGCTTGAAGCCATGAATGTAGAGATGCAATCCATGTATGACAACCAAGTTTGGAATTGGTTGTGTCATCTCTTAACTCCAAAGTAGTTGGAAGTAAGTGGGTTTTCAAGAAGAAAATGGATATGCATGGTAACTTGGATACTTATAAAGCGAGACTTGTAGCAAAAGGTTTTCACCCAAACTCAAGGGGTTGATTATGATGAGACCTTTTCGCCGGTGGCGATGCTAAAGTAAATTAGGATATTATTTGCCATACCTGCATAATGTGATTATGAGATTTGGCAAATGGATGTCAAAACGGCTTTCCTTAATGGATATCTTGAGGAAGATGTCTATATGGTTAAGCCTGAAGGTTTTGACAAAGTATGCAAGTTAAAGAAATCAATCTATGGATTGAAACAAGCATCTAAGTTAGAATCACCGTTTTGATGAAGAGATTAGGGAATATGGATTCATCAAGAAAGGCGATGAAGCTTGTGTGTATAAGAAGGCTAGTGGGAGCATCTTCACTTTCTTAGTATTGTATGTCGATGACATTCTACTATTTGGAAATGACATTCCAATCATGGAAGGTGTAAAAACCTAGCTTGGAAGTTGTTCTTCCATTAAGGATTTTGATGAAGTCGCCTATATTTTGGGAATAAAGATCTATAGGGATAGATCAAGGCGCTTGATATGTTTAAGCTAAAATGCATACATTGACAAAAGTCTTGAAAAGGTTCAAGATGAGGAACTCTATGAAAGGTTTGGTACCTATTCAAGATCGGATTTTGACAATATTGAGTGCGTCTCAATGTCCAAGCTCAAAGGATGAGAAAGAAAGAATGAAAGGAATCCTATATGCGTCTGCTATAGGATCCCTTATATATGTAATGATATGTACTAGACCGGACATGTTATGCGCTTTAAAGAATGACGAGAAGATACCAGCGAAAACTAAGTAACGGTCATTGGATGACTGTTAGAAAATATATTGAAATACCTTAGAAGGACTAAGGATATATTTCTAATATATGGATCTGGTGAAAAAGAACTCGTTGTAAAAGGTTACAGGGATGCGAGTTTCGGAATTCGTTGTAAAGGGTTACATGGATACGAGTTTCCAAACTGATCGAGATGGTTCTCGATCATAATCAGGGTAGCATTGTCCACTACAGAATCAGAATACATCACCGCTTCACTGATCGAGATGATTCATGTGGATCTGTCACTTGAATTATTGCTGATCTAGGTGTAGTCCCTACCATTCAGGACCCCTAGAGATCTTTGTGATAACGACGGTGTGATTGCTCAAATCAAAGAACCTCGTACATCAAAAGACTATGCACATTGAGCGGAGTTTCAACTACATAAGGGATGAAGTTGAAAAGGGAAAGATATGTATTCACAAAGTTCAAATTGATCAAAATATTGTGGATCCACTCACGAAGCTCCTTAAACGGGCAAAGCATGAAGGGTCATACTTGTGCCTTAGGACTTCGATATTCTAGTGATTGGATTTGATCTATTTTGTATTTGGATATTGAAACAATTGTTAATTTAACTCTTTTATGGTATTTTGAGTTACGTTTCATTTTAGCATGTTTAAATCCATGAATAAGTTAATTATTCTAAATGTCCGTAGTCGACCATACTTGTGGAAACAAATATGAATGTAAGACTATTATGAATTTGGATTGGTGGATATTCATTAGATATGAATATAGAGCAAAGTGTTGCTGCCAAAGTTCATAGATATTTGTGGGATACAAATATTGGACTGACTCGCTCTCAAATATTACTGCATGGAATCATTTATGATTGATCATAAGTAAATTTGAGTAAAGGCGAATATCATAGTATCCTCTGACCTGAGATACATATTGGGTCTTGATATTCACCAAGTATTATACCTTAACCTAGTTCTTAGCTGTCTGTAGCAAGGCAGTACATAAGGCTAGGGATGGCAATGGGTCGGGTTTGGGACGGGTTTAGGTAATCCCAATCCCAAACCCAGTTAGATAAGCTTGTCCCAAACCCGTCCCAAAACCCGTCGGGTTTCTAGCGGTAAATACCCGTCGGGTTTCTAGCGGATAAATACCCATCGGGTATCGGGTATACCCGCGGGTATCGGGTATAACCGTGGGTTTCGGGTAAACCCGTTAATTTAAAAAGATTACTCATTGGGTATACTCATCTCAAAACTCATTGGGTATCTATCGGGTAACTACTAACCGGTAACATTTTGTATTGTCATTATAAAAATATATATCAAATAAATACAATGTATACGGAATAGAATACACTTATGTGTAAAAAAATGGATGTACCATATATATACATATTTAATAATATAAAATAATTTTATCGGGTATATAATCGGGTAAACGGGTAAAATTTATCGGGTAATTGGGTCGGGTAAACGGGTATATCACTAAATCCCAAACCCGTCCCAAACCAGCGAAAAAAATAAAAAACATTCCCAAACCCGTCCCAAACCCGATTAACCGGCCCCAAACCCATCCCATATGTGTCGGGTTTCGGGTTTACCCAACAGGTTCGGGTTTGATTGCCATCCCTACATAAGGCTAAACTCAGGTGTGGTACAAGGTGATTATGAGAGACGTATGTAGTCAACATGGGATTTGTTCCTCTTATTTGTTGAGAGTAAGATGTCTAAGGCCTGCTAAAGTTAAATCAACAGAGAATGATCACTCTGTGTCTCTGGATTTGACATGACATCTGTAATGAAATGATAAATGATAGATTCACCTAAATCATTTTCAAGTAAGGGACTTGAAGGGGATGATGTTATTGAATGGGACATATAGTCATACGTATTAGGGGTAGTAAACTATAGTTAGGTGGTCTTTACTACTTGCATCAATCTTCTGTGTATCTTGTGCAAGTGGGAGATTGTTGGATTCTGTATGCCCAAGACACATTAAATTGATGTGGCTAGTACGTTATGATCCAAGTCGAGTCATACCCAAATACAAGCTAGACAAACACTTAGAATATTTATTTGTGATATGATCAAACAAATAAATATTGACACTTATAATATTTAGTAATCGGTTTTCTAAATAATTGCATTTGACAAACTAATAAATTATATGGATAATTTATTTTGAGAGAATATTTTATTTTGTTATTTAATGGGTTAAATAACTTAATAAAAGTTGTATAAAGTTTTGTGAACATATGATGTTATATTTTATAAAAGGTATAAAATAAACAAGACTTAAATTTTATAAAAGAATTGAATTTTTTTTATAAAAACAAAAGGTGGGCCGCCCCCCTTTCTCTTCCCAAGACACCATTTGTGGTCCAATTACATGACATGCAATTTGCATGTCTAGATGGTTTATGATTGGGTCAAAATGGTGGCAATGTTTCTCAAGGTTTTAAAATCTATTTTCTATGACAAAATGTATGAACAAGAACTAAAAAAAATAGAGAAAGCTCTCTCAAAATTTTCGGCCACAGTAGTGTCAATCTTAAGAGTTTATTTTCAAGTGTAAGTACTTGTAAAACACTCTCTAATTTTCGGCTAACAAATGGTTGATCAAGAGGGTCTTTCAAGTTAGATTTTCAAGTGCAATAACTCCATAATCTTCTCTACAAAATCGGCCATGGTGGTAGATTTAGAGGGAGTTTTTAGAGAGGTCTTCTACACTTGAAGGCAACCATTCAAGAAGCATCATCTTCTTCATATCCTTTACTCCTTGGAAGGTAGTATTCTAAACACCCTATGGTTATGTTTTAATTTTGATAACATGCATGTTCGTATATGGATATGGGTATTGAGTTTTACATATAAAATGGGTTTTATATCTTGTAAGTAACATGTTTTAAATAATAATTTTCCGTTGCGTTTTTATTTCATTTGGATGAAATTGCTTTAATAAACATGTTAAAATCCCAACATCTTCCCCAAACATCACCACCACCATCTCCACCATTACTGTGAACAAGGATCTCCTGAATCCACAAGCTCCCATCCTTATTTTTACTTCTCCAAGTCCAAGCCCTCGTTTGTATTCATTTCAATATTTCCCCTCATCACTATCTTCAAGTGCATCGAAAATCTCACTAATGCTCAACAAAGAGATATTTATTTTGAGCAACATAGTTACAGAAGTCACTACATACGCAAAGATTACAATTACAAATTCTACTGTAACCACTTGAATGGAACAGTTCCAAGTGACCTCCCATCAACAGTTCCAAGCCGTAACGAAGATGGAATCCAGCGTATAGGTATTGACGCCATGACCAAAAAGCCAACTGTAGATTCTTGATCATGTTCTGCCATGGCAACGGTTGTGACGAGCGTCTTTAGAAGAAGAAGAAGCGGTTGCGTCACCATTTTTCTGCTTCTTGTTTGTATCTTCTCTCTCTACGGCCCAAGCAAAATCTATTCGCCGTATTAAATTCACTCTGTTATCATCATACTCAAATCTCTGCAAAAATTATATTAAATAAGAGTCAGAAAATGATTGATTGGAAAGCTTGTCGAATTATAGGTGCATACGGAGGGAATCTTTCAGCTCCGTTTTCTTCAATGACATCTAAACTTTTGACTGGGAGCTTGTGGATACAGGAGATCCTTGTTCATAGTAATGGTGGAGATGGTGATGGTAATGTTTGGGAAAGATGAAGTGGGTGGGTTGGGTTGATAAAGATAAGGATGGTGGGTCCCACTTGATTAAATAAATAACATATTTTTTTAATGTTTTAAGGAAAGGGTATTTATGTCATTTCACACCTTCTTAACTGATAAACTAACTGGTGTTAGGCACAGGGACTATCTGGGAACGAAAATTGAAAAGTTAGGGACTATAGCTGAAATTTTAGAAAGTTAGGTGTAGGTCCCTATCCCGTATGGATCGTAACAAAACTGACAATCTACCAAGGGTGCGGAATCCCCTTGATAAACCTAACAAACAGAAACAAGAACACCAGACGATTTACCAACCGATCTTCTATGATTATCCAATGAAAACGTTTACAATCACTCAAGATCTTCACGAACTCACAGCCAATATTCTGTGTATTCGAACTCTCTCTCAATTGCCTAAAAGTCTCCAAATGTCTAACCCTAAAACTCTAGATAAAGGTTGTTTATATACACACAACCATACAAATCGAACTGGGCTCAGCCCATACGAATTCTAGATACAATTCGGGCTAAACTAGATGGACTTTAACTTGATACAAACTTGGACTAGATCGGGCTTCAACAAACTCGAATTCTATTTCTCTCATAATTCTTCGCGGCCCAAAGACGTTTAATATCCAAAGACCAATCCAACGCTGTTGTCACATAACATGCACCAACAAACTCCCCCTTGACAATAGCTTGCAAAGGAAACTTTAGTCTTCAGAATCTCACAGTCTTTGGTCTTTGGATAGCGTCAGCTTCAACATGAATTCTGTCTAACTTGCTGATGTACTATCATTTCTTCTTTTTCACACAGTGATATCTCATTTTTAATTTTCTATTTTTTTTATGTTTTTGATTTTTCAATTTTTTTGTATTTTTGGATTTTTAAGAAAACAGTAAACTATTTACAAAATTCTTATGAAAAACCAGTTATTCAGGATTCCTCATCCCGTTGAGTTCGACTAAGTGTTCAAAGCGAGCTCGATCAAAAGCTTTTGTGTAAAGATCAGCAAGGTTATCTTCTGTGTCGACTCGGTGCAATTCAATTAGTCGCTTTTCAGCACAATCCCGTATAAAGTGATGACGTATGTCAATATGTTTAGTTCTACTGTGCTTTACGGGATTGTTTGTGATTGATATAGTGGCATTATTATCTATCATAATAGGAGTACGAGTGAAATCCAAACCGTAATCGCGCATCTGCTGTTGAATCCAGAGAACCTGAGAGCAACAGCTACCCGCAACAATATATTCAGCTTCACACGTAGATGTAGACACACAGGATTGCTTCTTGCATTGCCAAGACACGATCCTGCCTCCTAAGAATAGACAACCACCTGTTGTAGACTTCCTGTTTGATTTGCATCCTCCAAAGTCTGAATCAGTGTAAGCAATGAACCTCAAATCACTATCAGCTGGATACCACAACCCAAGTTTAGGTTTCCCCTTCAAGTAACGAAGAATACGCTTCACTGCTTTCATGTGTGACTCTTTCGGATTCGCCTGATATCTGGCACACAAGCATACTGCAAACATGATGTTAGGTCTTGAAGCAGTCAAGTACATTAGAGACCCAATCATCGCCCTGTATTGAGTAGGATCAACATCTTCAGTACTTTCATGATCTGGGCTGAGATTGTGATTTTCGCAAATAGGTGTGTTGAAAGTAGAGCAATCATTCATTTTGAACCGATCCAAAATGTCATACACATACTTCGTTTGATGAATAAATATCCCATCCTCCTTCTGTTCAACTTGTAATCCCAGAAAGTAAGACAGCTCACCCATAGCACTCATTTCAAACTTACTCTTCATCACCTGCTCAAACTCTTTACACATGTGCTCGTCTGATGACCCAAAGATGATGTCATCCACGTATACCTGTACCAGCAGAAAATCTTCCTTCTTCCTCTTTATGAACAGTGTACTGTCAATCTGACCTCTCTCAAAACCATTCTTGATCAGATGTGTAGACAGTGTCTCGTACCACGCCCTGGGAGCTTGATGTAACCCATATAAAGCCTTATCAAGTTTGTACACTCGATCAGGGTAGTCTGGATCAACGAACCCATCTGGTTGTGAGACATACACCACTTCTTGGACTTTCCCGTAAAGAAATGCACTCTTCACGTCTAGTTGGAAAACTTTGAAGCCCTTGAATGAAGCGAAAGCTAGAAACAAACGAATTGCCTCCAACCTTGCCACTGGTGCAAACACTTCATTATAATCTATCCCTTCTTGCTGATTGAACCCTTTTACCACTAACCTAGCCTTGTTGCGTGTGACAATACCTCTATCATCCTTCTTGCACTTAAACACCCACTTAGTGCCAATCTCTCTTTCACCTTTAGGAAGGTCCACTAACTCCCAAACCTTCAACTTCGCAAACTGGGCCAATTCTTCTTGCATAGCTTCAACCCATGAATTGTCTTTAAGAGCCATATGAATGTTTTTCGACTCCTCTTGGGAAATAAAGCAACTGTACAAGCATTCATTCACTATCCCAGTCTTCTCAATCGACACAAATAACCCAGAATTCGCTGCTACGCTTCTTCTCGTCTGAACACCTGCAGTAGGATCTCCAAGTATCATGTCAACTGGATGATCTCTATTTGCTCGTGTAGAAGCAACTGCATCAACTTCAAGATTATCACCCAGGTTTGATCCAACCTCCCCCTGAATATTCTGATTTGCAAACGGATTAATAAACTCCTCCCCCTGAATGGGTTCAGAGTCACTATCGCTTGAATCAGGATTAGTAGCACCATGGGAAGTTTCCGGAGCATCTGACATATCAACATTCGATCTAGGCATGAATTCACCTTCATCGTCTTCACATACCACTGTTTGAATCAGCTGAGAATCATCTGCATTAGAAACCTCAGGAATATTAAATGATTTAAACACACTTTCATAATCATATAGTATAGCAGGACCACTCGTTGATTGTTGAGGTTTGTAGGAAGTAATTTCCACATTAAAAACAACCTCAATTTTACCAGTTTTGAGATTAAAAACCCTTTTATTCGGTGTGCCAGGCACGTAACCCAGAAAGTAGCCTTCGTTAGCCACCTCACCGAATTTTTGTTTATCTTTGTTTCGCACAATGGTGCAGGGTAATCCAAATGGTTCAAAGCCTGTTAAGTTTGGTTTTTCGTTAAACATCAACTCATGACAAGTTTTGTTAAAACGTTTAACAGTTAAAACTTTGTTTAGGACATAGCAAGCTGTATTCACAGCTTCTCCCCAGAAAAGAACTGGTAGCTTTGAATCTGAAAGCATCGTCCTAGCAGCTTCAATCAACGTCCTGTTTTTCCTCTCAGTGACTCCATTCTGTTGAGGTGTATAAGGAGCAGAATATTGATGTTCAATTCCTTTTCGAAGACAGTAGAGATCCAGAATCCGATTCTTGAACTCCGTGCCATTATCACTCCTTATCCTCTTGATCCTTGCATCATGGACGTTTTCCAATTTCGTAAAAAGATCTATCAGCATCCCCGTTGTCTCATCTTTTGAACCTAAAAAGAAAACCCATGAATAACGTGAATAATCATCAGTGACAACAAGACAATAGTACTTTCCACCTATGCTCCTCACATTCACTGGACCGAATAAATCCATGTGAAGTAATTCATAAGGGGCATTAATGGAATTTACTGTTTTAGACTTATGAGGTTTCTTGTGTTGTTTTCCCTTTTGACATGGAAGACATTTATCTTCCACTTGAAACCTCAGCAATGGAACCCCTTTCACTAGCTCATTTTTTATGATATAATTCATTTTGCGATAGTGAATGTGGGCCATGCGTCTGTGCCACAACATAGATTCAGCTTCAGATGCTTTTGACAGTAAACACGCCACCGCAGCAGTTGGATCCTTGGCACCCATGTCCATGACATAAGTATCATTTTTCCTCGGTGCACGCATCACTATCCAATCGTCCGGAATAACCAAACCCGGTTTCAACACCAATGCCTCAGTATTTGTAAAATGGACCGAGTGACCCTTGTCGCAGACTTGTGACACGCTCATCAGATTGTGTTTAAGCTGCTCAACATAGTTCACTTTGTCCAAAGTGATCTTCCCATTCGTCACTTTTCCTCTTCCAGTTATCCTACCACCTTTAGCACCAGCAAAATTTACATGTCCACCATCATATTCTTCAAATTCAAAAAACAACCTCGCATCCCCTGTCATGTGCCTAGAGCAGCCACTATCAATATACCATAAGTTGATAATCCTCCTTAGCAGCTCCTGCACACACCAACCAAAGGATTAGTTAGCTTGGGGGACCCAAGCCTTAATGGTCTTGGGTCGGCCAAATTCACCAACTATTTGAACGTCCATCCAACATCCATCACTCCTAAGTTGAGTCTTGGATCTTGGACCTGTTGATGGAAATTTGTTTTGATTTCCATAAGGTCTCTAGTCCTGAGGGTACCTATTTGTGTTTGGACTATGTGACCTTTGAAAACTTTGATTTTGATTCCAAGAACCTTGATTGTTGTAATTTCGAAAGCCATTGTTATAAAAATTTCGACAACCATTATTTTGGTATCGATTTTGATATTGACCTTGACTTCTGAAATTATTTGTATTTCCATTAAAATTGTTCATTCTAGGTGAACTGCTTCTAGGTCTGTCATATCTGCCTGGTGGAGATCTAGGCTGAAATCTTTGTTGATTTCTTTGAAAACGAGGAACTTGTGGAGTTCCTTTTTCAGCCTTATCTACACCAACAGCAACATTTTCTGGTTGCTTAGGAGCAGATTTCTTTGGAGAATGTGAGCCTTTCTCCTCACTATCACCTTCCTTCACTGGTAATTTCCCTCTCTGTTTTTCACTAAGTTGTGCTTCACTCTTTTTGTTAGGACAGCAGCTAGCTACATGTCCTTTGACGTGACACTTGAAGCACGATCTCTGTTTCGAAGACTTCTCAGCTGAAGCCTTTGAACTAGATTCTGGTTTAGATGATGATGCCTTAGAAGGATTTGGTTCAGATTGCTTAGTTTCAAGATTTTCTATGTTTTTGTTTTTAGCAAACTCTACATTTGATTCATTTTCTATAACAGCTGTTTCGTTTTTCATATCACTTCCTTGAACAAAATTAACCTTTTTAACAAAAGTTGGATTTTTATTCGTAGGATTTGAATTTTTCTTTTTCAAAACAGGTTTGACCTTCTTAGCATCATTATCTTCAAACACATCACCTTGACTAGATGTGAAACTACTTGGTGATGTTGACAGAAAGTCTGTGAACTCATCTTCATCAGGTAAGAAAGAATAGTCATGACTAAGAGGAGGTGGAACTTCATTGAAGCCCTTGAATCCCACACTTGTCTTGTCATTACTCTTCTTTAACCCACCCATCATGTGTTTCATAACAAAAGTAGAATCCCTGAATTGACCTAATTTCTTTTCGAGTTCAACAATTTTGAGTTGTGCATCTGACAACTCTTTGCATTTTTCAGAAATTTCTTTTGTTTTCTCGGCCATCATGTCATGAGCTAAGTCTATGACTTGAAGTTTTTCGTTTAGTTTACAGGTTAAAACTTCAATTTCAGCTTCATATCCTTTTATCTTTTTCAAATATGATGACTCATTTCTTTTTGCAAAGAAATTTGATTCTTTTACGTTAGATATTTCGCTCACCAGACTTTTGTTTTGAGTTGACAACCTGTCAACTTCACCCTGTAATTCACGACACTTTAAGCAAACAGAAGTAGCAGAGTTACTTACCTCTCCAGTCGATTTGTCTGAGTTGGCCATAAGAGCAGCAAGTTGAGCTTCCATTCTTTTGATGATTTCATCTTTCTCATCTGCTTCCTTTTCATCATCCATTTCATGCTCAGACTTTGGCTTTCCTTTTTCAGCATCTGTTGTCTGATCAGCCTTATCTACCTCAGCTTCACTTTTCTTCTCAACTTCAGCATTCATGTTAGCATCAGCTTCATCAACGGGAACAATCTCTGCCATAAATGCTTGAGTGACATTCTCATCATTTTCCAAGTGAATACTCCAGTCATATGAACCTTCTCGTGCAGTAGAGATCAACGCTCTTGAGTTAGAGTTGTTTGATGAATTTCTATTGTTTGAACTCTGACTTGAGGTTTCATGCTTTTGTTTCTGACATTCCCTAGCAAAATGACCATAACTTTGACAGTTAAAGCACCTCACTTTGGTCTTGTCAAAACCAACAGTTTTCCCTACAAATTTCCTTCCAGTTCTGTTCATGAACCTCTTCACCCTTCTAGTAATCATGGCCATTTGCCATTGCAAATCCATATCTTCAAGATCATTAGGGTCAATCTGATCGTAATCTTCATCTAAAACGGCAGGATCAGATATCTTCCCCTGAATGTAGTTTTCATAAGAAGCAACAAAAGAAGCAAGTAGAGCAAGATGTTCTTCAGCAGACTTCACACTCATTGGCATTGACTTTGAACTACTACTTTGCTTAGCAGTTGATGTTCTCTTAGCTCCAGTTGATCCTCCTGAAGCAGCTACAAAACATACATCACCATCCTCATTTACTGTGACCTGCTCAGTTTCACGCGAGAGAAAAGCAGTGGCAGAGTCGCTAGAAGCATCGTGAGATGAAGAAGATGTAAGCCCATTGTAAATCCCTGGATCTTGAACCTGATCATATCCAGTGTCCTTCTTCTTCATGCTGAGCTCATAAGCTCTTAGCTTTCCAACGACTTCTTCCAGTTCCTTTGTTTCATAATCAGCTTCTCCCTTTATCATGAGAGTGTAAATATCCCATTTAGCAGGCAGAGCATCAAGCAGCTTGTCATTTTTCTCTATGTCAGAATAGCAATCTATATCATAATTATCCAATTCTGACATCAGATGGTAGTATCGAGTAATAACGTCCTAAAGTGACTCATTTTTCATGTGCTTGAACACAGCAAACTGCTTCTTCAGTAGATCAATTTTGTTCTTCTTGACATCAGAATTCCCTTCATATCTCTTCTCCAGCGCATCCCACATTTCTTTTGAAGTAGTGTACTTCTTAAAGGTGTGTTTGATGCTATCAGGTAGGGACATCTTGATAGCTGCCAAGGCTTTCTTTTCAGCCTCATACATCCTTTTATCATTTTCTTGCATGTTCACATAGGCTGTGACACGCGGTCTGCCTTCAAAGTCATGTGTAGGGTTTGTGTACCCATCTTCAATACAAATCCACATGCGTGTGTCCTGATATTCAATAAAGGATTGAAACCTATCCTTCCATGTCAAGTAATTCTCCACCTTCATCATCTTAGGTGGTTTGTTCGTTGTGCCTACCTCGTGTTCCATCCTTAAAAGCTCGTTCAATTTAGACATGTTCGACATTTTAACTTAAGCAGACTGGTTAAACCGTACAATTTTAGTCCGAAACCTGTTTTTACCAACTTATACCGTTAGATTCGTCTCGAGATTACGATTCCAATGATATATAATGTCTAAAACCTATTTCGGGATTTTCCAGAGGTTTTTTTTTTTTTTTTTTTTTTTTGTCCTAAAAATCCAAGGAGTCCAACGGTGCAAACGGTTTGTCCAGTTGAGTTACGGATAATTATCTAAACACGAAACTGTGAAATTTTTCCTACGATTGCCTAGAAAAATTCCACCACTTTCTAATCGAGACCACACAGTCCAGTCGAAACCACTGTTGCGAGTCGAAACCACTGTTGCGAGTCAAATCAGCAC
>JARYGA010026365.1:0-18219 GCA_030545235.1 Helianthus tuberosus
CTTCGCGATTCGTGCACTCTCTCTTGAAGTGTCCTTTTTCCCTGCAACGAAAACACGTAACTTTAGATTTATCAAATCCTAAAGTAGAAACATTTGCATCACGGAAATCATCTCTTCCCGTAATTTGTTTAAACTTTTCAGCTCTTCTCAAAACACTCGCCAAACACCACTTTATATCCATCAATTCCATCTCTTCAACATCAATCTGATCGTAATCCTCTTTTGTCAACATTGGATTCCCGATCTTTCCTGCTACTAGACTTCCATATGATTCCAGCACAGTTCCCAACAAAGACATGTGACTTATTGCAATCTCTCCCGAAAAAGTTTCATCATTCTCAAGATTCAACATAATATTGCATTGTAGCTTCTTTCCATTCTTTGTTGTAGAAAAATTTGGATCAAATGATGGATATGAAGAAAAACTCGTTTTGCTGTTTGATCATTTAGATGTTCCTCCAGATGAGCTTTTAGCATTGAATGCAGTTTCAACTTTTTGTGACATGTTGGTCTTGTCACTGATACCTCCTTTGTAATAAAGACCGATATCTTGTTCACCATCAAAATCTTTCATTCTTGAAATCTTTCTCTGTTCCATTTCTTGAGCTTCAAGTTTTTCAATGAACTTGTTCAGTGTCAAATTGCTAAAATCTTTTTTATTTCTCAACATCATCAAATAAGTGCCCCAAGTTTCATGTGGCAACGCATCAGCTAACTTCTCAATCAACTCTTCATTATCTTTATTGATGCTCACTCTCTTCATTTGAACTAACAAATTGCAATATCTTTCAATAATCTGCTTGGTACTTTCAGTTCTCAAACCACGAAATAGATCGAATTCTTTCTTCAAAAGTGATTTCTTGTTCTTAATCATTTCTTTACTTCCAACAAACTTTGATTTTGAAGCTCTCCAAATTGAATATGCACTTCCAGTGTGTTGCAGTAAAACCAAGATATCTTCCTTCACAGCTTGATGCAATAGACTAATCATCATCTTTTCATTTTTATATTTCTTTCTATCATTAACACTTAAATCTTTAATAGCAATTTCCTCTTCCTCATCATTAAATGGTCTAACATATTTCGTCTCAACACATTCCCAAGCATCTAAATAATTTGCTTGAACCCAGTTTTCGAAACGTTCTTCCCATCCTTTATACTCCTCTATATTCATGAGCATAGGTGGTTTTTGCATAGTGTCCATTTCATTTTCCATGGTTAAGTTCTGAGTAACACTAGCCGGAGTAGTAGCAAATGCGTTATAGAATTCCTCTTCCATGTTATGGTTTTTCAAAAATTTCACAAATAGTTTGTTCAAACGAAATTACTTCTCAAGCGGAATCCCTTTTCAAACGAGATTACCCGGTTCAAACGAAATACCAACTTCCAAACGAAATAACCCTTTGAAGCGAAATACCCTTTCAAGCGGAATACCTTTTCAAACGAAATACCTAATTCCGTGTGAACTAACACCCTTTCAAATGGAATCACTAATTTCGTGTGAAATGTTCAAATGGAATCACAGTTTGGAGCGGAATTGCTGATTTCAAACGGAATCACACAAGCGAAATAAGGTTTTCAAGCGAAATCAAGATGCTATTTCAAGTGAAATACTGCTGATGTTATCATTCTCGAGCTGTTTTTCAAGCGGAATTAGCAATTTTACCAATTTTAGATTGAATTTAAGTCCAATTCTCTCAAGGATTCATTAAAACACTGTTTTGCACAATATATGAGAAAATTAGCCGATTTTAACCGTGAAAAGTTGTTTAATTTTGAAAAGAAGGTGTAGAAATCAGAATTTGCAGCTGAATTGGTAAGAACTCTTCCTCCTGAGCTCTGATACCACTTGTAGGATCGTTTTGTGACCCAAACGATTCGATCAGAAGAGTTTTTCTCAATACGAAAGGCGGAAACAGATGTATCGAGTTCAATTCAGCAAGAATATCACTTTAAACTTTCTTTAGATTGATTTGACAAGAGTTCAATTCAGCAAGAATATCACTTTAAACTGTCTTTAGATTGATTTGACAAAAAATTACAGCGAGTAGACACTTCGGCAGCACTTCGGCTCTCAAACCGGAATCTCATAACTGTTTTAAATGAAATCAGCATGCACATATATATAGGCAAAGTAATTCCGCTTGAACATGCTCAAACGAAATTACCTTTCAAGCGGAATTAGTAATTTCGTTTGAAATGGTGTTTCTAATTTCATGCGGAATTACAAATGTTAATTCCGTTTGAAATTACCTCTTAACCTAATTTTGACATTTTTCTCGAACAATGTGCCCTGATCTATCTATAAACATACAAGACTCGATACAAGACGAAGTCGATAGACGCATGCACCAACATCACGTTGCAAAGTTTGAACGAACTTTATGTTGACCAAAGACTGGTCAAAGAAGAAAGTCAAACACTGTTTGACTTTTATGCTTGAAATATATAAACGAGCATGAAAGAAACTTACAAAGGGTCAAAGCAAGGAAGGTTTTGATTCAAATCACTCAGGTATGGAGTATAAACCCCAACTTAGAGCAGGTTGAATCAAATTGTGAGTTGCAAGAATCAAAGGTGGTGGGTATTTATAGAATTCCCACAACCGTTTGTCAATCGTGCCTTGATCTTGACCCTCCATGTGGACACAACGTTTACAATACCATGGGAACATTAAAAACAAGCAAAATCCATCAAATGGTATTGAAAAACCATGAACAAAACCATCAGAAACAGCTGGAAAGGCCAGGTTCAATGTTTTTGTACTGAAGGTCTGTCACGCCCCTCGTAAGAATATAGCTTGGCTTACACGCCCCTCCTAACAAGTTTTGCAGATTGTCACTTTTGGCCCCTGCAGGCCCAAAACTTGGTTTTCGATGCATTTTTGACACGTTTAAGCCCCGTTAACCCTATTTCAAGGCTCTAAAATGAAGTTAAAGTATAGGGAACTTAAAATATGCTCAAAAACATCTCGGATGTCGGTTCGTTTGGTCGTACGGTTGCGCTGTTTGGCTAATTACGATGAAAACTCAAACGGACGCGAAAACGATCCAGATTACGCGACGAATGGTAATTTTGCATTCCAATCACTAAAATAAGATAGTTTAATGATTACAAAAATTTTTGGATGTCCGGATATATTCAGAACGTAAGTTATGCACGAAAATACAAACTTATGCACTTTTTGACGCTTTTAGTCCCTATTGACCAAAAAAGTTTATTTTAGCATACCGAACTACTCAAAGCCTATTTCTAAGATATGTAAAGGATATTTAGGGTATGTTTAACTTATGATCATGTTCCGGATTGTTCATTACTATACACATCGGTATAGTTTCACAGTTTGACGTAAATAGTCCCTGCGATCGAACAAACTTGATTTTGACACACCTAACCATTCAAAACTTTTTTCTAAGTTATGTAAAGGTTATTTAAGGTATGTTAAGCCTATGTCACTATTCTGAAGTGTTTGTCACGTTAAACTAATTTTGTTTATGTATCAGTTCGTGTATAACTTTCCAGAAAGCGATTTAGAGCTCGAAATCGAACCAAAATTGATATGTGTGCATGACACACATATTTATAAAAACCTCTAGTATGAAACACAATATTTCATTGGTTTGGTATTTGTATGATGGTTGTAGTGACACAGGTGTCACAGTCTCCCCTACTTTAGGAAATTTCATCCAAAATTTAATTTTAGAGCAAACCTGTGAAGACAACTGTGATTGTTTTGCTTTCGAATGAATCCTTCGTACCCTAAGTAAAACTCTGGGCCATGTCTGGATTCTTAGAGAATTTGCAAACTGTCAAAGTGATGTCCTTGCATTAACAAAACATGGAGTTTCGAACAACGGTTAGAAGAATGTTTCCTATGAAGACTATTATAGGAAACTTGTGTGTGCTCAAAAATCGGAGTCGGAGATTGTTAGATAAAATAACATTGGTCAAGGTCCAGGACTTCTAGTAACTTAAATAACGCTACGTTCGCAATGTAATAAGGAACACTTATATATAGAAAGTACCAGCGGCGTATCCACCATGCCCCTTTCTATATTGTTCCCGTTTCGTTATTCTCATCACTATAGGTCTTAACGCATGATAAAACTTGCTGTGGTTTCTGTGCACTGAATTCCATAATTATGTATGCATCCATAATTACGTAATTCCTTGCACAGTCCGCACATTTCATTTCATAATGCGTAGGGGAAAAATTAATCGAATAAACATGAAGTGACTTGACTAGACCACCAAAGGATCTTTTTAACTAGATCAACAAACGATCTTTTTAACTAGATCAACACATGATCTCCTTAACTAGACCGTCGTACGATCTCCTTAAATAGACCACTTAAGGGATCTTTTTAGCTATATCATCACATGATATTCCTAACCAGATTTTTGAATCAATCTTTTTAACTAGACCACTCAAGGGGTCCAATTATACAATAGTACTTCATAATCCAAGGGTCTTAACTATTACGTAGAAGCTCATTAAGGATTTAAGGTAGTACCTTTGGATATCCTACTATGAATCCCTCATATGGAGATATGGAAGATTCTACGAAGATTTGGATAATGAATATTCAGATCACACAAAACACAAAACATAAAAGAAAACACACAAGCACATAATCACATAATTGTTTAACTTGATCTTCATTTTGTTAATTTCTTGTTGATTTGTGCACACGTATTTAAAGCACACCAGGAATACAATCCGTGGATTCCATTTGGCACTTTAAACTTCTCAAGAATCTAACTATGAGGCTAGGAAGATCTTAATAGGAATTCGGCTTTGTTTCTTAAAAGAAACGAGTATTTAAGATTTTCGGGGAGATCACAAGTGATCATAAAAATGAAAGAACCACATGAGTAGTTTGTTTTGTAAGGAACACAGTTCCTTGATGTCGACATCGTAGGGTTGTATCAAACATACACACAATCGTATCAGTTTCGTAAAATAAAATTGAAACAACAAATTTTATTTATATAACAGCTGAATTGTTTCAAACGTCAAAGGATAACAAACAAAGAAATACAAAAGACTAATTGTTCACTGCAGCATTGTCGTTCGCGTTTGCCTCGTTTATGTTAAACACTCGTCCACGCGCTGGATTTGCGTTAACAAGTCTTGGGCAATTGTTTCGGTAGTGAGTAAGGTCACCACAGTTATAACACGACCCAAGTGGAAACTGTGCTTGAGCAGCAGCAGGATTTACAGTAGCTTGGTTTTGGTTAGCATATCGGCAGGTATTAACCAAATGTCCCAATCTCCCATAGTGGGTACATTTGTGACACTTTGTTTGCTCCAGATGATGGCGGTTGCATTTGTTGCACAGAGGTGCAGTACTAACATAGTTTTTCCTTGTACGAGGTTGTGCTGGCTGGTTTGGTGCAACCTAATTATTCTGAGCAACCATTGCGAAGTTTTGTGAAGCCTTACGTTTCTTTGACTTTTTGGAGGTTTCAGTCTGTTTTTCCTTTGGTTTTTCTTGTGTAGGTTCGTCAGATGGTTTTGAGTCGCCCTTTCGGAAAAGCTTACCTTTCCTGATATGGGATTCAGTCAGGGTAGCAGACAATTCGATGGCCTGTCTGATGGTAGTAGGGTTACTACCAGTAACGATATCCTGAACTGGGTCAGAGAGACCATCAATGTACTTTTCGATCGCCTTTTCCAAAGGCGTAACCATGGCAGGACATAACAGGCTCAGTTCCTCATAACGGTCAGTGTAGGCTCGATGTTCACCGCTGTCTTGCTTTAGATCGTCGAATTCCCTTTCTAATGCCCTAAGCTCATGATGAGGACATAACTCCTTCATCATTAGAGCTCGAAGCTCTTCCCAAGTTTGAGCCAGTGCCACATCGGCACCCCTATCACGCATCACACCGTTCCACCATGTAAGAGCACGCTTCTCGAACACACTGGATGCAAACTCAACCTTACGCTCTTTCAGACATTGCACATGTCTGAATGTGGTCTCCAAACTTTCGAACCATTGCAGGAGCGCGGTTGCTCCTTGAGACCCAGAAAACTTCAAAGGTTTAGCAGAATTGAAGGTTTTGAAACTACACTGAGCATTGTTGTTGTATAATTGATGGATCTGGGTTACTATGTTTGGAAGCACAGCAGCCATTTGCTGAGAGACAAGGGTTGAGACTTCTTCGTTAGTTAGAGGTTGTGCATCTCGTCGAGGAGGCATTGTCTAAAAAGAACAAGGAAACATGAGAAATGAGTGAGGTTGACAATTGAAAAAAAAAACAAATGAGGTATTGAAAACATCGGCAAAACACAAGGAAGGCGATCATTCGTTCGTTACCTCGAACAAACAAATGACACGCAGTGACTAATCAAAGTAAATGGGTCAATATAATGTATCACAAAGACCTGCTTTAGCCTATAAGTGGACAATCATCCCAAGAATTCCCAGGTAAGAGTGACTGGTCCGATTATGTGGATTTGTACGAACACTCTAGCCTTAGACAGAAAACTCAGGATACAGGCATCCACCCTTCCAGATTGCACGTGTTCACACTAAAAGACCCAAACTTTAACGAGATTTTGAAAACTTAGAGGGTTCAAAACCTAGTAATCAATCATCCAAGAACATATGATTAATTTTCGAAGCGGATTCGTTATTGTGTTCTCGTTATGGTTATCAACTAAGGATAGGTGACGGTATTGTTTTAAGACTAAACACAAGATAACTTGTGTCAGGGTCATAGGATGGTTATAGTCTAGGTCAAAGCATTACTAATAACCTAATTCCCAATAACCATTGGCTCTGATACCAACTTTTCTGTCACACCCCGACCACGTAAAACAACAAATCGTGGCGGAAACAACGGGGAGTGTCGTAACAGAATCATTGTTTCACAACCATTGATTAAATAGTTTCGTTTTATTGAATTATTGAACTCATTGTTTTATTACAAATCAGATAAATACAAATATTTTCTTTCAAGTTTTAAAGTCGCTAAGGCACGAGTCCATCCTATGTATAGCATGCATCAACAATCATCACATAGCAGCACCTGAAACATATGTGAAAATAGGTACGTCAGCATAAAAATGCCTGTGAGTAACATAGGTTTTGTGAATTAGGTTCATGGCTTTGGTTAACACAAGAAAAAGATTTTATGTTTACAAAAATAGCCATGAATCCTTGTAAATAATTTTGTTTCTAAACACATTGTTTTGATAAAAATTTTTGTAGTATATACAAAAAATATAACTTGGATTTGAGAAAGTCGGATAAGTATTATATATTAAAATATATTTTAGTTTCAAAATATTTAAACAAATAGTATATCAAATATACTTTAGTTTGTTAAAATAATAGTTTTCGGTAGTATATCATAAGTATACTTTGGTTTTGTAAATAACATATCAAACTATGCTTTTGGTTTTGAAAATAACATATCAACTATGTTTTGGTTTGAAAATAACATATCAACTATGCTTTAGTAAATAACAAAATATATGTTGGTTTTGTACATAGTATATCAAATTATACTTTGGTAAAAAATATCACATTTTGGGAGCAGTGGAACAGTGACATGGGCTTAATATACCTTAAATAACCTTTACATAACGTAGAAATAAGTTTTGGAAGGTTTGGTATGTTGAAAATCAAGTTTATTCGCTTACAGGGACTAATTTCGACAAACTGTGAAAGCATGCCGATTCGTGCTGTAACGAACATTCCGGAACTTGATCATAAGTTAAACATACCCTAAATATCCTTTACATAGCTTAAAAATAGGCTTTGAGGGGTTCGGTGGGCTAAAATAAACTTTTTGATCAAACAGGGACTAAAAGCATTAAAAAGTGCATAAGTTTGCATTTTCGCGCATATCTTACGTTCTGAATGCATCCGGACATCCAAAATTTTTTGTAATCATTAAAATATTTTACTTTAGTGATTGGCATGATAAAATTCCATCCATCGTGTAATTTGGATCGTTTTTCGCGTTCGTTCGTGTTTCGTCGTAATTAACCGAATAACGCAACCGTACGTCCAAACGAACCGACATCCGAGATATTTTTAAGCATATTTCATGTTCCCTATGCTTTAACTTCATTATGGAGCCTTGAAATTGGGTTAACGGGGCTTAAACGTGTCAAAAACTAAGTTTATTGCATTCAGGGACCATTTCTTCAATTCTGCCATTTTGGTCTCTGGCGGGGCGCGAGAGGCCTCTCGCGGGGTGCCAGAGACTGATCTGGGCAGATTCTTGTTTTTGGCATTCTGGTCGAATTTCAGGGGTTTTTATGCAAAATTCTCAATACCATGAGCTGGTTTTTGACACCCATTGTATTTAGAAACCATGGGCACACATGGAGGGCCAAGATTGAAGCTCGTTTATCGAGAAACGATCCTAACGGTTCCATAATTTCTATAAATACCCAACCCATTTCATTCACCCAACTCACAATTGATCTCAAATTCATTCTCTAAGTTGAAGCCTTGCTTATGAAGCTTCATACCTGAGAATTTTTGAGTTCAAACCTCCATTTCTTGGACCTCTTGTAAGTATTCTTTCGTTCTTTTACGCGTTTTATGCGCGAAAGTCAAACAAGTGTTTGACTTTCAGCTTTGACCAGTTTATGGTCAACACGAAGTTCGTTTAAACTTCGCAACGTGAGCGTAATCACGATGGTCATAGTCCTTTGTGATTATACCTACTGATTACCACGTTATTTAGGCGTAGTGACGAGTCGTAGTTTCGGTCAAAATGCGTATTCTTGCGTATTTTGCAACCAAACTACTTTTGGGTATCAAGACCCTTTGTTTTGATACCAAACATGTTTTCTAACTTCGTTAAACATGTTTTAACATGTTTAGCTCGTTACTTTAGGTTTAGTGCTTATATAGGGTCGTAAGATAAGCGGTCTAAACAACTGCTTAGACTTTCGAACCCGACCCGTTTGATCAATCTTTAGGATCTGACCAAGCATGTTTAGTGACCATAGTTTTATAGGGAATAACCTTCTGAGATTATACCTTATGGTTACTTCATTTAAGTAGTTGTATGATAGGTAGTTTATATGCCTTAGGAAAATGACCAAAATGCCCTTTTTACGCATAAATTCATTTTAATAATATGTAACCTAAATTTTCACATCTAAACTGATTAGGTAATATTATTAGACATGTTAAGGCATATAATACTTGTCATAGGACTAGTTAGGCATTCCGAACGCGTTTTACACGAACGACGCGTTAAAGTAGCGTAAGCTACCTAAACGGGTCGTAGTGGGTCGTAAGCACTTAGGATAGGTTTCGTTTTAGAATGTAGGCTTTGTTAAACCATATTACATGAGTTCCAATATTCATTTGGTTTACGAAACCTCATTTTATCCGATCTTCCGATTTAGGTCCGGTTTATTAACATAGTTATCTATATTAGGCGTCGTTTGATTTCCGTGACCCCTCTAGCTATGCTTGGTTGTTATTCAAGACTCCTAAGCACCCTTGTCACACCCCCAAAATACCACCTGCGGAAACACCGTCGGGCATGTGACGTACCAGGATCTAGCCACCAATCACTTTGAACTCATAATTATATTTAAATAAAACTTTTATTCATTAACATAAAGTGTTACAAAATGCCACATAAAATTTATTGTATACAGCGGAAGCATAAGTCATTTGTTAAGTGTTTCATAACCCACGTGTACATAAACCATTAGGCTTGTATTGCGATTCCAAGTATCTCGACCCATGACCACTCCAGCATCCCAGACAGCAAGCCCCAATGATATAAACCTATAGACCTGCAAGCATGCAGACAAGTGTGTCAGACGATGCTGGTGAGTTCAAAGTTTTGTTAACGCGTTTAGTTACCAGTTACCAGATTAACACGTTTCACAGATTCGATGTTTTGCTGTTGTTAATCACTCGTTTACCGCTGATGGCTTAAAGTTGTTTTGCCCAAACCCCATTGCCTCTATCAAAGAATGGTCAAGACTGGGATCATTAGTTCACTCCCGATCTCCCCGGTGCGGTGTGAGGTTGCCAAACCTAAATAGCTCTATTAACTAATACCCCATTGCCTCCCCGGCAATAATCGGTAGAAGGGACTTGGTTGATAGATATGCGAGTATTAACAAACATCCCAATAACCCAACATTCCTCCCCGGAACATTTACCAGATGTCCCTCCCCGGGACGCATGCTTAGAAAAAGAGCAGTGAACTCACCTTAGATTTGCTCGGTATGTTACATTACATTACCCGTTCCAAGTTGGTCAACCAAACCCTACCGTTGTTACCAAAGACAGTCAGTTTCACGAACACATAAATCACGTATTTCACATTCTCATTACACAAGTAGCATACACATAAACACACGTCGTTATACATGTCGTAACAAGAGTTCTCGTAACTTAACAATTCATAACAGCATGTAACAAGTAGCTGAGTCTTATGCAAGGGTCACATCACATGTTCATAATTCATCATAGAACATATTAATAGCTCAGTTCTCAATCAAATGGATATGCAGGTTCACAACCATGTAACAACGTAGTAGTTCAGGATATTAGACATTCGAGTGTGCCAATTTTATAACCGATTATTTATACTGTTCAGCCCAAGTTGTGCGATTTAGGAATTGGGCCGGTATGTGTGGGTGATCCTGGTCTTGTGCGAGTGTAAATGGGTCCGTGGCCCAGATAGAATCTGGCCCACCAACTTGTGCGACTAGTCTATCTTGTGCGATCCAAACATGATCCGGCCCAGTGCTCTTGTGCGGTCCAATTGTCTTGTGCGATTCATTAATTGTGTGCAAGGCCCAGTATCAGTTAGCCTAAATGGGTTGTGCGATCCGAGTCCTTTTGTGCGATCAGTCCATATTAGTGAAGCTCAACCTGTAAGGACCCTAAAAAATGTCCCAATTACGACTCGTAAGTGAAAACCCTGACCCCTGAAACCTTACTGTGCATGAAAATCAAGAAAATCAAGATTTCTGGTCTTCAGGCGGGCCGCGTAAGGTTTGAGCATATCTTTACGCGGGCCGCGACAGCTCACAACTTATCCGGAACAGCAACCAGGCCACGTGGCAGACCTTGGTGTGACACGCTAGCCCTAATCTACGAAATAGGTGTCCACGCGGGCCGCGTAAGTGTCGAGCGAAGGTTTACACGGGCCGCGTGAGCCCCAAATTTTAGCTATAAATAGGAATGGCCATGGGCAGTCCTCTGGTGTCGAAACCAAAACTCAAAAACGAAGTTTGGCTGCTCAAAAGTCGAATTTACTTTCAATATAGCGAGGCGCTGCTACGATACCGGGTATTAACTCGATCGCTGCTACGATTCAATGTCCGATCGATTGAAACTATCCAATGGATGTTTAAGTGCTGCCCACATTAGGGTTATGCTTTGTCATTCGTCGTGAATTCGATGGATGTTTAAGTATCGCACTTTGTCATTCGTTGTGAGGGTTTAATCTCGTGAGTTATCGTAAATGCTGTATTAGTTACTAACCTAGTTCGTGTGCATATTGTTTAAATTTAGGTTAAAAGGCTAATCAGTAGGCTAAACTCTGCCCGTATAAATCTGCAATGTGAGTCATTCTCTTTTTATCAACAATATTTTACAATACTCCAATCATTTTCAAACTGTTATAATTACAGGGAGTAAGTCGTGGTTATCTTAATCACTGGCTAGTGGGGTATTGTGTACATTACTAATTTTCACTGGTTAGGCTAATATATCCTAACAGTGATCGTCACTACTTGGGTGACAGGACCCAATAGTGGTATGACCATCGTCACGCAATGTGACACGGCGCCAGATAAAATATAAGATAGAAGCCATTGTAATCGCTCTTATGCTGTAATTGATAACTATGTGTCATTTTATCAAAATGAATGATTCACCAGTATTTCCCCGCTGACAAAATATTTTTAAAACATGTTTCAGGCGACCTGCTGTAAATCAAGGAAACGTGCTACAGAGCACTAACAAGCTTGAAGAGGTGGCTCAGTTAAAAATAAATAAACATGATTTAATAAATCAGAGAATTTCCCAGTGAAATTCCTCTATTGTAAATTACGGGGTTTATCCCAAATTATGGAATAAAATAATTGGGCATTTTGAGTTTTAAAAGATCCTGTTAAAAATCTTCCGTTGTTGCATCACAGATACCACAGGTTCCTGTCCCGCGGCTCCTGACCGGGTCAAACCGGGGCTGGGGCCGTGACAGGAAAATGTGGTATCAGAGCTACTGAAAGAGCCACTGATTCAAAGCCTATTAAGTATTTCAAAATACTTAATTTTCCTAATTGCCATTCTGTGATTATATTTTAATTATCTGTTAATTTACAGAATGGGTAAGCAAAGAATTTCGGATATCTATCTTAAACTAGATAATTCCTCGAAAGATAAGGGAAATACATCCCAATCAAATTCCTCAAGATACTCAGTAGATACTGAGGAAGGAATATTTGTTCGAAAGGCACAATATGAGGAACCACTTTCTCCTAATAAAAGAAGTTTGATTATTAAGAAAAGTCAGGAGAAAAGAAAGAAATCACAACCAAAAGAAGTGAGGGTTAACCAGGAAACCCAGAAACTAGATAATCAACCACCTTGTGAAGACGAATTAGATGAAAAATGGGCTGATCTTTATATGTTAGCCACTGTAGCAGTGAATGCAAAATTTTAAAATGCTTTAACCTAGTAGTAGCACCCATATCATCTACAATCCAGAAACTCTAAAGGAAAACTTTTCCCAGTAAATAAATAAGTTACAATAAACCATAGTATGTTCTAAATTATTAGTTGTCTTTTGTATTAAATTAGTCACACGGTGTGTAATAATACTTGAATGGTTATCTATGAAATTTTGTTATAAAATTTTAACTTAGCATTTTGTGTGCATATATGCTAAACAACATGAATGAGTTATCTGAAGCCCTTCAGAATCTCAATCTATATCCAGTGAAAATAGAAGTTTCCAAAGACTTTACTGGTTACATACCCGATATAGAAGAACCTATGGAATTCAACGCTTCACCACCAGAGAAACCAAAACCTAAGAAAAGGAGAAGATTTGTAGGATGGAGGCATGTACGCAGAAGGAAACCAGCAACTAGGAGAATTCCCAAAATAGAGAATCCCATAGATAAAGGAAAATGAATTTCAATTGGGGAAGATTCCAGGCAAGCAGAAATGGAAATAGGGGAAAGTTCTAAACAAGTCGAGGAGTTGCCTTTACAGGAATAATTGGATCGCATATTGGCAGGCTGTGATATCATTAGCCCAATCAAAACCAACCTTTACCCTTATCCTGCTGAAACTCAACTTCAAATAAATTTGGAACCAGCCATCCCAGAACCTTTAATCCATACTCAACCTTTAGGAGAAATGGACGAGTGGTGGACCAACGACTGGCAGTTTCAAAACCTCCTTAATAATCCTTATACCTTTTTCCCTCAGTTCGACCCAGAACCTATACCAAACCCACCAATGAGTAATGAAAACTTAGCTGAACTTCGCCATTTTGGCGAGGAGCTAATCGGTGCAGGGAATAGGATTCAGGGGGTGGGAGAGCAAATCTCCTGGATGTACGACGAAAGGGAGCGTCGTTACTGAAATATCAGCAGAAGGGATGATGTGTGAAAATGTAACTATGATTGTATAATAATAATAATAGTAATAACAATATAACTCTGTAAAATAAAAAAATAAAACTTTGTAACATAACAGTGTGTACGGATGCATAATATGATATATAAATCGATAATTTTGGATATATATATGTGTGTTATGAAATTTGTATGATTGTTTTGTGTATAATTGTTATTTATTCTATACTAATAAATTATATATATTAATTATCAGATGGAAGAAGCTAATAATGAACCAGTTAATGAGGTTAACCAATCTGAGCAACACCAGGAGGATCAATTTATGACTAAGCAAGATATAGAAAATATTGTTGCTCAAGGAATAACCAATGCTATTCCAGTAATCCTTGCTGCTGCCCAGAAACCTGTTGAACCTCAAATGATTCCTAGCAAACGTACTCATGAGGACAACTTCAGTAATAGTGTAAACGGAGGTGGCAACAACAACAATAACAATAACGATAATATTATGCAAGTCCCGATTCTCAAGAAAATGAAAGCTGCAACGCCTGGTTGCACTTACAAAGAATTTCTTGCTTGTAAACCAGCTGAGTTTGCAGGTAACGAAGGGGCGATTGCAGCACTGCGTTGGTTAGAGAAAACCGAGGCAGTAATTACTATAAGTAAATGTGCTGAAGAAGACCAGGTCATGTATGCGTCGAATCTTTTTAAAGAAGGAGCTTTAGAATGGTGGAATACAGTTCTACAAGCTAAAGGAAGAACTGTGGCATATGCTATGAAATGGGAAGAATTTAAAAGTCTCGTAGAAAGAAAATTCTGTCCCGAGTATGAAAAAGAACAAATGACAAATAAGTTCCTAAATCATCGGATGATTGGTGTAGATTGTCGAGGGTATACTTCGATATTCTTCGAATATGCAAGAATAGTACCAACTCTGGCTTCGCCAGAACCAGTACTTATTTCTCGTTATATTTGGGGATTGATTGGTGAAATCCGTAACATTGTTAAGGCCGCGAAACCCCGCACAATTGATGATACGGTGGATTTAGCCAATACTCTGACTGACGAACTGGTGCAGACGCAAGAAGAAAATAGAAAGAAGGAAGTGGCCCAAAAGATTACCCAAGGATTCCGTATGGGTAACCGTAACAATTTCAAAAGAAGGGGGACTGGGCAATCTTCCACTAGTCCATTTTGCAATTCTTGCAAAAGGAAGCATTTAGGAAGATGCAAGGGATATTGCAATTTTTTCAAAATTCCGGGGCATCAAGAGGAAGACTGCAGGAAGAAGAAATTCACAGTTTGCTATAATTGTGGAGAAACTGGACATATTAGGCTAGACTGCCCTAAATTAGCTAAACCAGCTGATAATAAAGCCAAACCTGCAGAAGGAACTACCAAGAAGAATGTAAGAGCCTTTCAACTGACGACTCAGGAATCCGAATTGATTCCTGATGTGATAGCTGGTACGTTTCTAGTTCACAACGTTTATGCAAAAGTATTATTTGACTCTGGTGCAAACCAAAGTTTTATAAATACTTCATTCTTCCAAGCACTTAAGTTACCCTTAACTCAACTAAGGCAGATTTTTACAGTCGAAACGGCAGATGGAAAATCTGTTAACATAGATAAGGTTTTGCGAGAAGAAAAGATAGAACTTTTAGGTCATAAATTTCATGCAAACCTGTTACCTATGAAATTAGCCGAATTCGATGTGGTGTTAGGAATGGATTGGTTAATAGCCAACCATGCTCGAATTCTTTGTAATAAGAATTCCATAGAAATTCATACACCCACAGGGGAATTAGTGGTGATTACAGGAGATAAGCCACGGAAACCAATGAAGTTCATTTCAGTAATGAAAATTGCTAATTATGAACGAAAACAAGGAATAGTATATATGATTTCAGTAATCATTAACACTAAAGGAAAAGAACTTAAGGACATTCCAGTAGTATCAGAATACTCGGAAGTATTCCCAGAAGAACTACCTGGATTACCACCTGATAGGGAGGTAGAATTTAGAATTCATCTAATTCCTGGAACTACACCGATAGCTAAAGCACCTTATCGGTTAGCACCCCCCGAAATGTTAGAATTGAAAAAGCAGTTAGATGAATTACTAAGCAAATGATTCATACAACCTAGCTCATCCCCTTGGGGAGCCCCAGTGTTGTTTGCAAAGAAGAAGGATGGTTCGATGCGAATGTGTATCGATTATAGGGAATTGAATAAGGTTACAATTAAGAATCGATACCCATTACCTAGAATTGATGATCTTTTTGATCAACTTCAGGGAGCTAGATATTTTTCTAAAATCGACTTACGCTCCGGATATCATCAGTTAAAGGTACAAGAAGAAGACATACCTAAAACAGCTTTCAGAACTAGGTATGGTCACTACGAGTTTACAGTCATGCCCTTTGGGTTAACAAATGCACATGCAACATTTATGGACATGATGAATAGAATCTGTAAACCGTATTTGGATAAATTTGTAATTGTCTTCATCGACGATATACTTATTTATTCCAAAAGTCAGGAGGAACATTATGAGCACCTGCATGTACTCTTAACTTTGTTAAGAAAGGAGAAGCTTTACGCCAAATTCTCGAAGTGTGAATTCTGGCTACAAGAAGTGCAATTCTTAGCACATATGGTGAATCACGAAGGCATTCACGTAGATCCTGCTAAAATAGAAGCGATTACCAAATGGAAGGTTCCGCAATCAGCTATGGAAATTAGAAGTTTTATAGGTTTAGCCGGGTATTATAGACGGTTTATTAAGGATTTTTCCAAAATAGCCGTACCATTAACTAAGCTAACCTGTAAAGCAACAAAATTTGAGTGGGGACCTAAACAAGAAGAAGCCTTTAATATTTTAAAGTAGAAATTAACAAATGCTCCAATTCTAGCCTTACCAGAAGGAACAAAAGATTTTGAAGTATATTGTGATGCTTCAAAGCTAGGATTAGGATGTGTGTTAATGCAACGCAAGAAGGTAATTGCATATGCATCAAGGCAATTGAAAAAGCACGAGGAAAACTATACGACTCATGATTTAGAGTTAGGAGCCATAATTTTTGCCCTTAAGATTTGGAGACATTATCTGTACGGAAGTAAGTTTACTGTCTATACAGATCATAAAAGCTTAAGATATATATTTGGACAAAAAGAATTAAACATGAGGCAAAGGAGGTGGATGGAAATCCTAAGTGATTACGACTGTGATATACAATATCACGAAGGAAAAGCAAACGTAGTAGCTGATGCTTTAAGTCGTAAGTATCATGAGAAACAACGACGAGTTCGTGTTCTTAGATTAAGTTTACATTTAAACTTAATGGATCAATTGAAAAGCATTCAAGAGACAGCCATCAAAGATGATGCTGAAGGAATGAAAGGAAGAATAAAAGAATTAGAGCAAGGGAGTGATGGAATTTGGAGATTCCATAAGAAACGTATTTGGGTACCTAAGCAGGAAGAATTAAGAAAGAAAATACTAGAGGAAGCTCATAAATCTAGGTATACCATGCATCCTGGTAACAACAAGTTGTACCAAGATTTAAGAAATAATTTCTGGTGGATTGGTATGAAAAAGGACATAGCTAGATATGTGTCTAAATGCTTGACTTGTTCACAAGTTAAGGCGGAACACCAGAAACCCTCAGGTCTACTTGAACAATTAGAAATGCCTGTATGGAAATGGGAACTCATAACAATGGATTTTGTTACTAAGTTGCCCAAAACCAGAAAAGGTAATGATGCGATTTGGGTAATTGTGGATCGATTAACCAAATCAGCTCACTTTCTATCTATGAAAGAAACCTTTAGCATGGAAAGGTTAGCAAAGTTGTATATAGACGAAGTAGTATCCTTACATGGAGTTCCACTCTCCATTTTATTGGATAGAGATAATCGTTTCACTTCTCACTTCTGGAAAAGTTTCCAAGAAGCAATGGGAACCCGACTAAAATTAAGTACGGCATATCATCCACAAACAGACGGGCAAAGTGAAAGGACGATACAAACACTGGAAGACATGCTCCGAGCATGTGTGATAGATTTTGGTGGAAACTGGGATGACCACCTACCTTTAATTGAATTCTCCTATAACAATAGTTATCATTCAAGTATTGAAGCTGCCCCGTTCGAAGCACTGTATGGAAGAAAGTGCAGAACTCCAGTATGTTGGGCAGAAATAAGAGAAAGTCAATTATCAGGACCAGAGATTGTGCAAGAAACTACCGACAAGATTACTCAAATCAAAGAAAGATTGAAGACGACTCGAGATCGCCAGAAAAGCTATGCTGATAATCGACGTAAGCCACTCGAGTTTCAAGTTGGAGAGAAAGTACTTTTGAAAGTATCTCCTTGGAAAGGAATAGTTCGATTCGGTAAGAAAGGAAAGCTAAGTCCAAGATACATAGGACCATTCCCAGTAATCCAACATATAGGACTAGTTGCTTATCGCTTATAGCTACCAGAAGAACTAGCTGGAGTACATGATGTGTTTCATGTATCCAACCTCAAGAAATGTCTATCTGATGAATCTTTGGTAGTACCTATCCAAGATATAGAGGTAAATGAGAAATTGAAGTTCATTGAAAAACCACTTCAAA
>JARYGA010026366.1:0-49936 GCA_030545235.1 Helianthus tuberosus
ACAACTAAAACACCACCTATCCTCCCAACCATAAACATACAAACAAATATTCACAAAAATATACAAGAAAGAGCACAACCTGGCTAGTAGTAAAGCGGCTGAGGAGGCCCAAAGATGGAAGTCATCATCTCCGACCATTCCAAAAGCAAACGAGCCTTTACCACTCCCACTTCCTCCTTGTTGTGAGGCTCCGTGTTGTTGATCTTGACGGGGGTCCACTCATTGCGAATGATGTAGCGGCGGTGTCGGATACGAAACACCACCATCATAAGGTGGTAGAGATGCATAATCCACCGGAGGTGGATCCACAACCACCGGCCGCCCCACATGCCAATCCGCATGCATCCGCCGGGCTTGATCATCGTTGTACCTATTATTCATCTCTTGCTCAAAGACATAGGCATGTGTGTTGTTCCAGGACTCATGTCGGTCAAAGTTGTGCTTTAATGCCCGCTCCATACTAGCCCCCATCCATGTTTGATGATCAAATAACGTGCGCTCGGACCCCGACCATGTATCAAATACCGATGCCGGTGGACGTTGGTTTTCAATGATTTCTTACATGGTTCCATTATGTGCCCAATTTGGCTCATACGAGCGCTCCGTGTAGTCAAAGAAACCTCCACCATGTCCCCGACTTGGACCCCCTTGGTCCACATTCATGTGCTCACCCTGCGATTCATCGGCATAATCTTTGTCCCCACTCGGGGGTTCATCCTCACTTTCTGGCTCATCCTCCTTGCCCAGTAATAACGCCCTTGCATCAACCTTTAAAGCAAGCCACCTTTGACCCTCCAACTTCAACTTATGATAACGCTCCGATTCATCATAAGTCCAACCAACACCAATTCTCCGAGTGTCAAATGGTTTGTGCCTCTTCGCTGCCCCCTTATCTTCCGGTGTGATAGCCTTAAACAACTTAAGCAACCCCGTGATCATCCGACAATACAGAATAATATTCCTTCCCACTTTATTTCGGCATATCCATACGTTGTTCATCACCAAATACCGAAACGGGAAACGGGGTGACCCATGAAGCAACGAGTAGAGAATGGCACCTCTTGAAACCTCACTTCTTGCTTATCACCTCTCCTTGGAATCACATTTAAGATACAAATCGTAAGAAACAATTTTGCCTCAATTTTCAGGTTCCTTCTATATAGCGTGCCACTAAAGGTACCCGGTAAGAACAACGCTGCCAACATGTCGTTCCATCTTTGGTGTGCTTCCGGTTTGAGGAGCAAGTCATCAAGACTCGGTATTGTATAATCACGTGCGGGCAACCTATCATACCGCGCCAACTTCCTCAATGTATCAAATGACATCTCCACATCTATCCCATTCACAGTGCCAGTTAACTTCATCTGAGATGGCTTGTCGTATTTGTTGCATGTTAAAGTAGCCATCCACTCCTAAATTTCATTCATGAACAAATTCTTGGTATCTTTGTCATAGCAGTTTAACGCCGCCTCCCAACCCAAGGCACGAAACCTAGAAAACACGTTGAACGGCCCAAACTCCACCTCCTATACCTCTCTTTCACAAATGAATGCAACCGCCCTGTCTTTCAAGCGATTCATACGATCATTGAATAATGTAGGCTGCCATTCTTCCGGTTGGTCATATAACGGACCCGCTTCCCATACCGGTTTGTCCGCCGGGTCCAACTCTATCTCTTCCTCTTCCTCGCTATCGTCATCTCTTCCTAAATACCTCCGCTTCTTCGGTTGTTTTTCAGGTTGTTTGCCTTTTGAAGAACTTGCTCCCGCTTTGTCTTTCGTTCTCGCCATTTCCTACACACATTGCAAACAAAACACAACAACCAAACACACAAAAATCAGTCCCCTTTTTCCAAAGATCCCCACACTTGCTTGTTACTATGGTTGAATATGCTAGAGAGCATAAAGTTTCATATGGTATTTTTCACAAAATTTGGGCATGGTGCCTCTACAATGTAGAGGTTCCCAAAAGTTCACAAATTTAACATCAATCATACATCTACAACCATAACAATCTTTCAATTAACAATTTTGTGACATAAACTAAGAATAAGCAAGTGTGTGTCCAACCAATAACAACAATAACCTTCAACTTCACAATGCATCATCAAAAATAAAGTAAAAACATCACATACCTTGGATTGAAGATGCAAAAACACAAGAAAATCAAAAGCTTCAAAAACCCCCCAAAAAATTCGGCACCTAAGGTTTCACAATCGGGCCAAAAAAAACACGATTTTCTTGCAAATCTCTCCCCAAAATCAGAAAGCTCGTGAAATTTTAGCCAGGATAGACCTAAAATTCACTAGATTTGGCTAAGATTTGAGGAAGTTATGGATGTTTGAAGGTTGTGGGGTTTTTGAGGGATTGCGTGGGGAAGATGATAGAGATAGATGATATTTATGGTTGGGAAACATGTGCAGGAAACGAGTGGATGGGGTTAAGTCTCGTGATTAATTATAATTATTTTTTTTTATAAAAGTCGTAACTGTTGTGCCCCTTTATTTGCCAGGGCTACCGTAAATTACGGTAGCCACCGTAATTTACGGTGACATCTGGCACAAACTTCCAGCGTAAGGCAGTAGCCTTACAGCGTAAATCCCCAAAATTTCCCAGGCTACCGTAAATTACGGTATCTACCGTAAATTACGGTAGCACCTGGGAATGTTCACTTCGCCAAAAATTCATTTTTAGTGTTTTTTTTTCAGTTTTCTAATTTTTTAATTTTTATGTTTTTTTATATTTTTCAAAAACATGGAAATTTACCCTACCCCCTCGAAAATCCCGTGTTGTCCTCAACACTATGCTAGAACTACTCATACGAACGTCCGCACACTTGTTTCAAACACTAGCTTCAAGCGAGTGCGGTAATTGTGCAAACAAAACAAAATAAACTAACTATGTACACTATCAAACCTGAGCCTTTCATGGTTGTTCTTCATCTATCGGGCGTAGGATGTAGCCCACTCTGTCAAGTTCCAAGTTATTGATGTCGTTTCCTTCCAAGTATGGCTTTAACCGATGTCCATTCACCGTTTGTTGCTTGTTGGTGTGAATGTCTTGGATATCAACGTCACAAAATCTATCAACTCGCCGAATGACATATGGGCCCATAATTTGCTTTTCAATTTACCCGCAAATAGCTTCAATCTCGAATTATACAACCAAACTTTCTGACCCACTTCAAAGGTTCGCTTTTTGATTTTCGCGTCATGAACCTTTTTAAGCTTTTCCTTGTATGCCGATGCACACTCGTAAGCTTCGTCTCGGATTTCTTCTATCTCACTTAGTTGCATCTTCCCCACTTCATCATAATCCGCATTCTCCATTTTGATTGCCCAATGCGCCCCATGAGCTAACTCCATCGGTAAGTGACAACCCTTGCCATACACCATCTTGTACGGCGTGGTACCAATTGGAGTTTTGTAGGCCGTCCGATATGCCCATAATGCGTCATCTAGTTTGATTGACCAATCCTTCCTATCCGTTCAAACCATCTTCATAAGAATTTCTTTAATTTGACGGTTGGACACTTCGACTTGTCCACCAGTTTGCGGATGATACGGTGTAGCGATCCGGTGGTTCACGTTGTACCGCTTCAACAGTTTTCCGAAATTGAAATTCTTGAAATGCGACCCACCATCACTAATGATAACTCTTGGAATACCAAAACGAGTAAAGATGTTGGATTGAACAAATTTGCAAACAACCGAGTGATCGTTTGTTCTTGTAGGAATGGCTTCAATCCACTTCGAGACATAGTCCACCGCCACTAGAATGTACAAGAACCCATTTGAGCTAGGAAAAGGACCCATAAAGTCAATGCCCCACACATCGAATATTTCAACAACCAACATCGGTTGCAAAGGCATTTCGTCCATTTTTGAAATACTTCCTATTCTTTGACAATTAACACAATTCCGTGCGAACTCACATGCATCTTTAAAAATTGTGGGCCAATAAAACCCACATGAAAGTACCCGGTAGCCCGTTGTATGGCCACTAAAATGATCCCCACAAGCGGATGAATGGGCATGCGTCAAAATCTCTAACACCTCCGTTTCGGGCACACACCTCCGAATGACTTGATAGGGCCCAATCTTGAAAAGATCCGGTTCATCCCAAATGTATTGCTTCACTTGAACCATAAATTGTTTCCTTCTCTTCTTGGTCTAATGCTTTGGAATGGCACCCATGGCTAGGTAATTAACATAATGGGCATACCACGGTGCAACGAAAGTAGACACGGCTAGTAGTTGCTCATCGGGAAACCGTTCGTTTATCTCGCTCAAATCATCAACCCCTTCCACCGGAATTCGAGACAAGTCATCCGCCACTATGTTTTCACTTCCTTTTTTATCCCGAATCTCTAAGTCAAATTCTTGCAACAATAACACCCAACGGATCAAACGGGGCTTTGCATCTTTTTTCTCCAACAATTACCGGACCGCACTATGATCCGAGTACACAACCACTTTGTTTCCCCAAATGTAAGAACGGAACTTATCCAAAGCATACACCAGCTCTAATAACTCCTTTTCGGTTGTGGTGTAATTCAGTTGCGCTTCAGACAACGTCTTGCTTGCATAGTAAATCACCACCGGCTTTTTATCAATTCTTTGACCCAAAACTGCACCAATTGTAGTGTCGCTTGCGTCACACATGATTTCAAATGGCTTTGACTAATCCGGTGGTTGCAAGATGGGAGCTTTTACCAAGTGTTCCTTCAAAATATTAAAAGCTTGCAAACACTTATTAGTAAACTCAAAGGGAACATTTTTAATAACAAATTACACAAAGGTTTAGTAATGACACTAAAACCTTTAATGAAACGTCTATAAAAACCCGCGTGTCGCAAAAATGACCTTACCCCTTTCACATTTTTCGGTGGAGGCAAAGATGATATTACCCGTATTTTTGCCTTGTCCACCTCCATACCCCTTTTCGAAATCAAGTGGCCTAACACAATACCCTCTTGCACCATAAAATAAATTTTCTCCCATCTAAGCACCAAATTTTTCTCAACACATCTTTTTAAAACTTTTTGTAACTCGTTGAGACATGATTCAAAACTAGTGCCAAAAATCGAAAAGTCATCCATAAAAACTTCAAGCGACTCTCCAACCATGTCCGAGAAAAAACTCATCATACATCGTTGGAAAGTTGTCGGTGCATTGCACAAGCCAAACGGCATTCGCCTAAAGGCAAAAGTGCCATATGGGCAAGGGAAGGTGGTCTTGTGTTGGTCATCCGGGTGTATTGCAATTTGATTGTAACCAGAGTACCCGTCCAAAAAGCAGTAATATTTTTGACCCGATAATTTTTCAATGATTTGGTCAATAAAAGGTAGCGGGAAATGGTCCTTAGAAGTGGCGGCATTCAATTTGCGGTAATCAATACAAACACGCCACACGGTGACCGGTCGGGTGGCTATTTGTTCCCCATTTTCATCTTTAATAATTTGATTGCCGGCCTTCTTAGGCACAACTTGGGTAGGACTTACCCACGCACTATCCGAAATAGGATAGATAATTCCCGCGTCTAACCACTTAATTACCTCCTTTTTTACCACTTCCCAAAGATTCGGGTTCAATCTCCTTTGTGCTTCTCTTGTCAGTTTTGCATCTTCGGTGGTGATGATTTTGTGCATGAAGATTGATGGACTAATTCATTTCAAATCGGCAATCGTCCATCCGATAGCTTCTTTGTTTGCTTTAAAGACTTCCAATAAAGCTTGTTCTTGTGCCATCTCTAGATTAGAGGCAATAATGACCGGTAGCGTGTCATTATCCCCTAAAAATGCGTACTTCAAATGGCTTGGCAAGTCTTTTAACTCCAATTTTGGTGGTTCCTCCAATGAGGGTTTAGTACCCGAATTTATTTCCACCGGTAAATTTCCAAATTGATGAGTCCATGGCAGTCGACCCTCATTCAATGCCATAGCATCCTGTTTCTCCTCTTCAACCCTTAGGGCACAAGCATGTACCTGCTCAGAAAAATCACAAACACACATATCCATACTATCCTCCTCATACTCATGTGGGTTGCATCCGTCGACTAAATCTGCCATAAAACACTCATCAACACCAACAGAGTTAGAATTTTTAGTAAAAACATTCAATCTCATTTTTCGATTTCCAAAAGTTATGTCGACCGTACCAAATCTACAATCGATCACGGCATGCGTGGTGCTAAAAAATGGCCGACCCAAAATAACATTTTGTTGTTGTTTTGGGTCCACGGATGAGTAGTCTAAGACTAAAAAGTCCACCGGGTAATAAAATTCATCAATTTTCACTATAACATCTTGAACCATCCCCCGAGGTAGCTTATGAGACAAATAGCCAAAACAACCATTGTCTCTACCCTTGCTAATGGACCAAAGTCATATTGGTCATATAAGCCCCCTGGTAAAATGCTCACCCCGGCTCCAAGATCTAGTAACGCCTTTGACATTTGAAAGTTACCAACTGGAATATTTATTAATGGCGTGCCCGGATCTTGGAGCTTAGGAGGAAGCTCCCCATTCAATAACGCACTCACTTGCCCGGTTAAGTCGACCCGCTTAGGCATCTTTTTCTTTTGTTGCCTTTTTTGTGTGCATAATTCTTTTAAATTTTTTGAGTAAGCAGGCACTTGTTTTATTGCATCAAGTAATGGAAGGTTAACTTTTACTTGTTTGAAAATGTCCCACAACTCTTCTTTTTGGGGACCCCTTGATGAAATAAAATTTTTCTTACCCGGGTCAAGTAGAGCCGAGGGAAATGGGACTTGACTCGGCTCACCTTCATCTTTTTTTTTTTATCTTTTTCACTTTCACCCAACCCCGGTTTTTTAACATTTGATTCCTTAGACACAATAGGTGAAACTTCATATTCTTCACTTTCATTACCCGTTATATCTTTAACCACCCCATCAACCAAACCAGGTGACAAATTTGCTTTAAACTCTTTGCCACTTCTTAACACACTAACATGATTAATATTAACATTATTACATCGTGACGAGCTATGGGAAGGATTTACCTTAGTGTCACTAGGAAGTTGACCTTTGCTTTTCTTCAACTCCGCCACATCAGTTACTAATTGACTCATTTGAGTTGTTAGTGCTTGAATGCTTTTGTCACGAACCTCGTCCTTTTGCATCCGGACTTCATCAAGTTGGTTCCTTTTTTGCATGTCTTGTTGCATTGCCCGAAGCATGTCCATAACTTCATTCCCACTTGATGAAGTTTGACCCAAAGAACCACCTTGACCCCGATAATTACCTTGATTGTATTGTTGACGAGGTGCAAAGTTTCCTTGAGCTCGTTGGAAAATTGGGTTAGCTTGGTTCGTCGGATTCCCGTAACGGAAGTTAGGATGATTTCTTAACCCGGGGTGGTATGTGTTCGAATTCATGTTAAAGTTTCGACCACCCCCTTGAATAGCATTCACCTCTTCCATTTGCTCTTCAATGACTCATACTAAACACACCTCCGCCGTGTCGCCTATTTCATTGCAATTAGTCCACACGTTGTACACTTGATTCGTGGTTTGGACGCCTCCATTCTCTACCCCATGTACTTGTGGCCTTGCTATCACATGCCTTTCCTGCCTCGAAGATTGAGCTTTCCTCTTTGAAGTAACAACCATATGCTCCAAAAATTGCCAATCATCATGCTCAAAATTCATACCGAACGTACCGTTAGTGAGAGACATTAAGTCACGAGTATCCTCCAAACTCAACCCTTCGTGAAAAGCATTTAACAACTCCCAAAGTTGGATACCGTGATGAGGACAATTCCTTAACATCATGTTCAACCTTTCAAAAGCCTCATGAAACATTTCCCCCGATTGTTGTTGGAAGCCTCTCAAACCTCTCCTTGCATTATTTGTCTTTTGAGAAGTGTAGAACTCGTCCAAGAAAATTTGTTGCATGTCGGCCCATGTAAAAATCGACACGAAGGGAAAAGTATGAAACCATCTTTTTGCTTTGTCTTCCAAAGAAAATTGAAATAGAACCAACTTGACATCGTCCGATGAAAACCCTTGACATCCAATAGTGTTGCATATGGAGTCATATGTCTCCAAATGAAAGTAAGGTTCTTCTGTTGCTAACTCCTTATACTTTGGCAAACTTTGGAGTGCGGTTGTTCTAACCTCAAAAGTCCTTCCATCCGCATGATGAGGAATGACTACCAGAGAAGGATTGTTAGTGATAATGGGTTAGAAATGAGCTTCGATTCCCCGTACTACCTCCCGGTGATGTCTTCGAGGGGCACCCAATGGGGCTCTTGGTTGACCCATTTGCCCTTGCATAGGCCCTTGAGGTGCAAATGGTGGCTGAAATTGGTATTGTTGCATCGGCCTTTGGAATTGAGGTTGTGTATTTTGTGGACGAACTTGATGTAAAGGCGTAGGACGTTGCAATTGTGGCCCTTGTGGCCGAATATACTGTACCCCTACCGGTAGCCTACCCATGTCTTGAATTTGTTGTAACGGTTGGCTTTGTTGACCCGCTCCTCCTTGAGGTCCCAAATTACCTCCATCACCCCTATAGTAGAAACCTTCTTCTTCGTATCCCCTAAAATCTTCTTCATACCCATCATCATAACCATCTCCTCCTATATCCGAAGATTGCACGAATGGAAGAGATAAATAGTGGAAGCCCGATTGATTCGGTTTTGGTTGGTATGTAGAAGTAGCATGAATGACGGTTGAGCTTTGTGGTAGTGGGTGGGTAGAAGATGATTGACCCATAGTTGGGAAAAAATGTGAAAGTGGTGGAATTGTGGTAGAGGGGTTATAAGTAAGAGTAGGTTTAACTTGGGTAGTAATAGGTGGTGTGGTATTGGTTGGTGTAACATCATGTGGTGGAGTAGGATTCGTAGTGGAATTAGGCATGGTGGCATTTGGTCAAGGTTGTGTTGATGTAGGAATGAAAGTTGATGTTGTTTGACCCATAGTGGGTGGTACTTGGGTTTCATCCATGATGTTTCTAGGTGTAATGGGTGAAGTGGGTGAACCAATGATCTTGTTTTCTCATACCAAAACTCGGTTTTGCCTCAATGTTCTTTCAATTTCCGGATCAAACGATAGTGGTGATGACTTGTGAGAGCCCCTAGTATGCATACACCTGTAGTACCTACACACTAAACACAACCAGCGTAAACCCGAAAATAACAAACAAAACTACTAAATTAACACACGTAGCGCACTACTCCCCGGTAACGGCGCCAAAATTTGATGTGTATAGTCACACGCAAATTTAATCCAAATTACAACTAATAGATAGCAGCAAATGGGTATCGAACACAGGGAGTTTGTGGAAAGTGTGTTGATTCTATAGATTTGTGAATTAACTACAATTAAACTAATTTGTAGAAATTAAAATTCAAGAGTTTGGATTGTTTGGTTTAAGAACTAAATTATTAACTAATTGCAAATCAAAATTAGATTGTTAATCAGATTATGAGAGAATGACCATCTTAGGTTCCAGTTTCCATTAACAATTGTGCATAAATCCAACTAAAAAGAGTTACATAGACATAACTCATGCATAAACATTTGTTGTGATAAAAGGGAACGAAGTACTCGGATTATATAAACGTGAGGTTGTTACCCGATGATCAATTATTCAATATCCAACCCTAACCCTTCCCATGATATCTCGAATGTCAACGACACCAAGAACGTACGATTTAGACTAGAATCAAAACACCAATTAACAAGTTACAATCAAACATTCATACACCATATTAAACATAGCAAACACACCAAGTTTATTATTCTAGAAATAAAGGGAAACACACAATAGTCATAAGAAACCTTCACCTAAGATGATCACCAAAAGTTTAGCCAGACATGGCTTGGTGAATCATCATTCCAACAAAATCAAAGTTCATATGAATCAAAATACACACCAAAATGTTTAGAAATGTTCCCAATCACTTGCACAAGCTAAATTTCGCCCAAGAACGCCAGAGAAACGTCCCCAATGATGAGATACATGAAAATACAGTTGAAAACGGTATTAAAAGGGCAGTTACACATTTTATGTCAGAGCCTACCGTACTTTACGGTACCTACCGTAAATTATGGTAGCTTCAAGATAGTTATGGTGAAAGGCTACTGGTTTACGGTGGAAAACAGGTGAATCCAGGGGCTACCGTAAATTACGGTAGCCACCATAATTTACAGCAGGCTCCTGGAAGTTCTGCTTTGTTTCTTCTTTCCAATCCTCATGTAATCCACTCCAATCTATTCCAACCAAAGTAGCATTTTCCCTTGTTTTAAACTCCAAACGCATCTGAAACATAAGCAACTGTAGTTATCTGATTCAAGACAATTACATGATTAAGTGGGGGATTAATTCACCTTTTAACATACTTAAGGGTTGTCCCATGGACTACCCGTCAGATATCCTGAGGAAGAATAAAAAGTTTGAATGGACAGAGAAGCATGAGAATGCCCTTAAAGCCCTCAAGGATTACCTATCCTCAGCACCAGCTCTAATGAAACCAGAAAATGGAGAAATATTATCCTTGTACTTAGTTGTTTCTGCTAAGGCAGTAAGCACGGTCCTAGTTAAGGATCATGAAGGCTCTCAACATCCGGTATACTATGTAAGTAAAAGTCTACTTGATGCTGAGTCCAGGTATTCTCATTTAGAGAAACTTATTCTTGCTTTAATCATGGCATCTACTAACCTTAGACATTATTTTGAAACTCATCCTATTGTTGTTAAAACTAACTTTCCTATGAAGAATGTTCTTAGGAAACCTGAAATGTCAGGAAGGATGGCAAAATGGGTAGTCAAACTTAGTGTATATGACATTAAGTACGAACCTAGGACTGCCATCAAGTCTCAAGCCTTGGCTGACTTTGTGGCTGATTTCAATAGTGATCTACAAAGGGAGGCTGAATTGGAAGTTCAACAACTTGAGGAGACCAAGGATCCTTGGACACTCTTCACAGATGGAGCTTCAAATGTCAAGGGAACTGGACTAGGCATACTACTAAAATCGCCACAGGGGGACATTATACCCCAATTAATTGCTTGTGAATTTTAAACCACCAATAATGAGGCTGAGTATGAGGCCTTGATAGCAGGTTTGCAATTAGCCAAGCATTTGAGGATCATGTATCTTAAAGTATATGTAGATTCTCTATTAATTACTAACCAGTATAATGGTTCTTGGTTTGGTCAAAAATTAACGAAGCAATTAAGTGATCAAATTAGTTTGTGAGGTAGTGTGCTTGCAAAACTTGTGAAAAATATGTTGGTTGGTTTGTTTGCAAAAATAGTTTTAGGATATAGTCTCAGGATATGAAGCTATATCAATAGTCAAACAATGAGCATAAAAAGTAAAAATGGACACATGATATACGAGGAAAGCCCTTGATTAATTTAGATCTCTGGCATAAAACCTCGGGAGCTGACAATCGTCGGCTGCCTTGTTCTTCTTATTACTTCAATATTCAGGATACAGTGCAGGATATGGCTCAGATCGATGCTAAGTGGTACAGTGGTTACAAGTGTTGACTGTTAGTGCGTAATAGAAAGAAAAAGAAGTGTGAGTTCGAGAGCAGAGAGTGTGAAGTGTGTGTTCCTATCGATCTGGCCTTCTATTTATAGTTACAAATATTGAACTAACTCTCCTGTAAACTAGGGATACTCCGGAATATTCCCTTTTGAACGTTAGAGACCTCTTCTTCTGGCTTCAACGTCCCTCTTCCAACTTATCAGAGCGAGTCTTCGGGAGAATAACTCCACATGAACGTTATGAGCCTACAGCCATGACCTGCACGTGAATAATTAGTAATTGCCAAGATACTGCATTAGGATGTTACCAATATCCTGATCCGGTATCCAGGTAATAATCAGAAATAATAAAGACAGGATATGATTCCAGGATATGACTTCAGAAAACCAACCATAACAATTGTCCCCAAAATATATCTGTTAGAATTCCTAAATTCAAATGGATATATTTTAAACTCTTCACGTCGATCGAGGCAATTAAGACGATAAGACGGTTGATGTGACAATGTGCAACTTCCCATGCGAAAATCACTTATCACCCTATCTTTGGCCTATATCTTCTCAACTTCTTTGCATACTCATCACTATAATCCGAGAACATTCAAGTATTTTCTCACTTTTCTTCCCTGTTTTTCTCTATAACACCTCATTGTTCCCTTATGGCTAGTTGAACACGATCACACACGGCCGACTCCTTTCCAACCTTCGAAGACCAGCATCTTCTCAAGGAACCTGAAAAAGAAGTATGTTCCTTTGATAATGTTGATATCACCGCCCTAAAATCCTCCGGTGCCTTTCCCTCCAGAGCGATCATACGGCCGTTCGAGCGGGACTTCCAATCGGACGTGTCTTCCGATGAATGGGTGTGTTTCTTAGCTTACCCTTTTTCCATAGGGCTCCGGTATCCTTTTCCAGATTTCATTTCCCGTTTCTTTAAACTTACCGGCCTCAGATTTGCCCAGACCATGCCTATGGTTTGGAGAGTATTGGTTATGTTGGACCAAATCAAATCTCGTCACATCCCTGATCTCTACATCGAGGATCTTCCTATTCCATACCGTCTCCGATCTCATGGCAACAACCATTTCCTTCTTTTTTCAATTTCCAAAAACCCCCTCATCCTCAAGCCCACCAAGAATGAGGATGAGTGGAAATGAAAGTTCTTCTTTGTAAAAAGGGATTCCATCGTCAAGGGTGTTGACCTTCCGGTGAAGTGGTTGACCTCTGGTAGGATTTAGGGTTTTATGAATATCCCCAAATGTATCTTGAAACTATATCCTAGACTGATATTTTATTTTCTGGGAAGCAAACTTTAAAGAGCTAGCCCCTCCGAGTGCAGAATCAGAGCAAAAAATCAAAGACATCTACCAACTCCCAGAGAGTGAAAGAACCTTTTCCCTATCCTTTGCAAGTTCAAGCCAGAAATCAAGTTCTGACATGTCTGGTAAGAAAACTCATGCAAGTTATCTTTGTACATATTAAACTAATTATGATATAAAAGTATTCAATAGTTCATAATTTTTCCCTCTTATGTAGCACCAGCCAAGTTCCCTGAAGTCTTCGACCTTGAAGAATTGGACAGTTACTCCACTCCTGTCCAAGTCAAGAAGGAGCCAAGTCCCAAACCAGCCACTTCGTCCAAGCCCACTAGCTCTAAGGCCACTACTATCCCTAAGACTTCTCTGGCCACCAAGACCCGTGCTTCCAGTGCCCGAAAGAGGAAGGAAACTGATTCTCCTGCCACTCCTGAGACATTCCCTTACGAGAATCATGGGTTTGTAGAAGCAAGCGGGTTTATGACTTCCTTTCTCAACCAGGTATAAATCCTTATCCTGTATCCTGCACATATATGTTGAACCAATATCCTGATCAGTTTGTATATACTAATACCTGTGTTTTTTGTTGTAGGGCCTCGAGTGTTTAATGCACTTATACGAGGAATCCTGCGGGCTCAACAAAATGCTGGAGGCTAAGCTGAAGAAGGCCGAAGTCACCATCACCGATCAAGGAATGATCACCGCTGCCAAATCGCAGCATTACGAGGACAAATTCAAGGTGATGACCCAGGAGCACCAAGCTGCTATGAAGAAGGCTGCTCATGAAGCTCAGGCAAAGGTTGACACCGTTCAAGTCCAACATGAGCAGGATATGGCTTCTTATAGGGAGGGCCTTAAGAGCTCCGTCGTCATTTCTCTCCTTCAGGCTAGGTTGAAGATGGCTTATGAGGCCAAGGTTGCAGGCTTTGAATGCCCAACTTCGACTATCGAAGCCTCGGAGACTAAACTAAAGGACCTTTGCGGCGCTTCTATAGAATATCCTATGAAGCCTATAGCTAGAGAGTCTTCTAAGGCGGTCGAGGTGGCGGTGGATGCAGGTGGTGATGCTGAGAAGGATGCTGGGGCTGATACTCGACAGGGTGCTGGTGAGGAAGCGATGGTTGAAGAAGGTGCTGCCGCTTGAAGGTAGCGAAGTGGGAAATGATGGATATTGATGCCTAGGCCAGAGCCCACTTGTTTTGGTCAAAAATAACCTAAGTAATTAAGTGGTCAAATTAGTTAAGTGAGGTAGTGTGCTAGTTGTAATCGTGAAAAAAATATACTGATTAAATTGTTAATAAAAAAACAGTTTTCAGGATACGGCTTAGGATATCGAGCTGTATCTACAATCATACGATGAGCAAAAAAGGTAAAGGGTGACACGGGATGTACGAGGAAATCCCTTGATCAATCTAGATCGCCGGCATAAAACCTCGGGAAATCGCAGCTTGTTCTTCTTATTACTTCAAATATCAGGATACAGTGCAGGATATGATGCGGATCAACTAGGTGTTACAACGTGATTAGAATACAAGTGTAATTGTGAGTGATTGCAGCTAGTAGACAGCAAGAGTGTTCGAAGAATTGTGTGTGTTCTTATCTGATTCGATCAATCCTCTTTATAGTAAAACAAAGCTAACTAACTAGCCTACAAATCCCGGATATAGCAAATATTCCCTTGGTGAACGTTGTAGTCCACGTCTTCTGGCTTCAACGTCCCTATTTCAAGAGATTAGCCCGAGTCTTTGTGAGAACAGGTCCACTTGAACGTTATAGACTTGCTTCATTAATCTGCATGTGAATTAATTAGTCACTACAAGGATACCGTACCGGGATGTTACCAATATCTTGATCCGGTATCCTGATCACAATAAAAGAAACATAGTCAGAATATTGTCCAGGATATATGAGCTGAAAATCACCCATAGCAATTGTCCCCAAAATATATCTGTTGGTATACCAATTCCAATGGATATATTTTAAAAATCTTATCTCCTAATCCGAGGCAATTAAGTTGATGTGTCGGTTAAAATGACACACTACAACTTCCAACGCGATATTACTCAACACCCCCTATATCCAGCCTATATCTACTGGAATCGTTTGCTTTATGATCATAACAATCCAAGCAAATTTCAGGTATTCTTCTTCCCTTTCTCTTCTGTCTTTTCCTTACTAAGATCCTCCATGGCCAGCCGAACAAGATCCCAAACGGCAGATTCTGTTCCTACCTTCCGTGAACAGAACCTGTTAAAACAACCCTAAAAGGAGGTGTGTTCGTTCGATAATCCTGATATTGCCGCCTTACAAACTTCCGGTGCCTTCCCCGCCGGAGCAATCTTTTGTCCGTTTGACCGAGAGGTCCGATCAGACATTTGTTCCGACGAGTGGGTATGCTTTTTCGCTTATCCTTCCTCAATAGGGCTCCGATATCCATTCCTAGCCTTCATATCTCGCTTTTTTTATCTTACCGGCCTTAGTTATGCCCAAATCATGCCTATGGTTAGGCGTGTACTAGTTACCTTGGAACAAATTAAAGCTCGTCACGTGCCTGACCTGTGCATCGAAGATCTTCCGATGGCATATCGTCTAAGGTCCCATGCTAACAATCGTTTTCTCCTCTTCTCCACTTCTAAGAACCCCCTGATTCTCAAGGCCACTAAGAACGAAGATCAGTGGTAAAGAAAGTTCTTTTTCGTAAAAAGGGATTCCATCGCTAAGGGTTTTGACCTGCCAGTAGAGTGGTTGACTTCGGGTAGGATTTAGGGTTTTAGGAAGATCCCCAGTCGTATCCTGAGACTGTATCTTGAACTGATATCCTGTTATATTTATTTTTGTAGTGAACTTCAAGGAATTGGCTCCTCCAAGTGCTGAATCAAAAGGAAGAGTAAAGGAAATCTACAAGCTCTCGGAAAGTGAAAGGACCTTTACCCTGTTATTCACAAGCTCAAGCCAAAGATCAAGTTCCAACATGTCTGGTAAGTATAATTTGACAAATTATATTCAAAAAATATATATGAAGACTGAGTGTTTATCCCCTTTATGCAGCGTCGGCCATAAATCTTGAAGGATTTGAACTCGAGGAATTTGATAGCTATTCTGGTCCTGTACAAGTCAAGCAGGAAGCAAATCCTAAACCAGCTGTCACGTCGAAACCCACCAGCTCCAAAGCCGCCACTGCTTCCAAGCCTTCCACTACTTCAAAGCCACGCAGCTCCGGTTCCCGTAAGAGGAAGGAGCCAGACTCCCCTGCTGCCTCAGACGTCTTTCCGTTTGAGAACCAAGGATTCTCGGAGTCCAGCAAGTTCATGACTGGCTTCCTCAATCAGGTAGGTATCCTCATCCTATATCTTGAGCATATATGTTGATTATATATTTTAAGTACACATATTGATACCTGTTCACCCATTTGCAGGGTCTTGAACGGTTGGTGTTCCTGTACGAGGATTCATGCGGTCTGAACAAGATGCTAGAGGCTAGGTTGAGGAAAGCAGAGGCCACTGTTGCAGATCAGGCAGCAATCGCCGCCGCCAAATCACAGCACTACGAAGACAAATACAAGGAGATGATCCAGGAACATCATGCCGCCCTCAAGAAGGCTACCCAAGAGGCCCAGGCTAAATATGATGCATCCCAGGTTCAACACGAACAGGACATGGCGTCTTATAGGGAAAGCCTTAAGGGTTCAGTCGTTATCTCTCTCCTCCAAGCCAGGTTGAAAATGGCCTACGAGGCCAAGACCATGGGCCTTGAATGCCCTTCGTGGAATGTTGAAGCTTGGGAGGCGAAGTTGAGGGATCTCGATGGGAATCCCGTGGAGCATCATGTGAAGCCTGCTGTTGAGGAGCCTGCTAAGGTGGCTGATGCTGGTGGTGATGCTGCTAAGGATACTGGAGCAGATGCTGGTGCTGATGAAGCCATGGTCGAAGAGGGTGCTGCCCCTTGAGAGCAGCGAAATTGGCGATGATGGATGTTGATGTTGAGGCCGGAGCCCTTTTTTTAAATTTGGTAGTTTGTGGTCTTTGAACAATTTCTTTTTCCTGTCTGTTGAACAATTTACTTTCCTACATTAAGACAATATGATGGCCAAAGGTGGATGGGTCCTGCGTTTCAGGATGAAGCCCTTGGTCATCAATTAGTATGGTTTATTTTGAACAATATAACAGTTGGAGGTGAATGGGTATCAGTTTGAGATGAAACCTTCAACTGTTAAGTTGTTATGGTACAAAACTAATCGTGCTTTTTGGTGGATGGGTCTCGGTTTGAGACGAAACCAAAAGCATAAACTTTTTCTATGTTAATAAACTAACCTTCTTTTGGCTTTATCCATCGTTGTTCATTTTTATTTTGCAAAGCTTGTTTTGATAACTGTTGTTTGATTCGAATACGGCTTCAATTTTCAATCTTAGTGTATTATTTCAAACATTCTGACCAGATATCCCAAAATATATCCTGAGAATATATCTTGAGAATATATCATGAGAATATATCCTGATCAGGATATTCGTAAATGTTATAACCAAACTTTTGTTAAACATAGTTTCAGAAATTTAGACAATTTAGATAAGGCTTTTAAAGGAACAAAAAGGAAAGATCATACCAGAGACAGAGTACAACCCTTAAACTTCAATCCTTTTGAAATCTTTCCACCAAAGATGTCCCCAGTCTGGGATACTTAGTGACCTAGGTGTGACAACCCTCACAATTACAGGTATCCGTACAATTAATTAATATTTAATTTGTGCTTGATTACAACTGTGATTAAACTGCTTACTGAATTCTGTTACATACATACACATGCATCACATTCTATACTGTCACTCCATTTATTACACACAAACATTAGTGACAAACTTGATGCACAAAGCACAGTTGGCACAGTGAGCGGATAACCCAGAAAACAAGCTGACAATGCCAGCACATAGACATAAAATATTTTTGAGGCCAGTATGAGCCAGAGATAGAATACTACACTAGTAGGGAGTGTAGGGAAGTGAGGACCATAAAACTGCGTCACTAGGTGATAGTTACAGTGCCGGAAAGTGCCTAAAAGATACTTTAAGTGCAGAATTCTGCACTAAATAACCAAAATTCAACATTTAATAATGCTAGTAAAGTGCAAAAACTTGGCAAAATAGTCCTAGATACTTTCCAAAGTGTTGGGAATTAAATGTGTCACTAAAAGTATTATAAAAGACACCTTGTGGATTAATTTAGCACTTTAACAGAACAACACCCAACCGAACAACCGGACTTTACCCGGAACATAAAAATATTGCCAACCACGTTGTTTTTACTTTTCTGAGCTAGTTAGGGTCCCCGAACACCCTAACACACCTTATATTACATAACACACAATAATACACTAACTATATCATCTAATCCTAACTAGATTGTAACTAGAACTTTACAACCTAACCCCATACCCCCCCCCCTAATCGACGGTTGCATGATGGTGGGGACATCCCCACCATTCCTTTCAATATTTTATTCAATTGATGTTGGATAATGAAACATGTTATATGATGGATAAAGGAGAAACTTGGATTATAAATAAGCACCATGGTTTAACACATTCATTTCACAAACACCCATCAAACAAAGCTCCTCTCTGTTCTCCTCCCTTGAGTTCGGCCGCCACCACCATCCACCATACCACCACCATCAAGCTTCCTTTCAAGCAATTTCTATACACTCAAAGGTGTTAAAGATCATACAATTAAGCTTGGTGTACTCGGAAGCTCAAGGACCGCTCTTGTTTTCTTTTATCCAACACTTTTACGCTTTGAAACTCCCCTAGCCTTGTGCTAGTAGTAAGTGCTTTAATTCTTCATCTTGTTCTTATTTTTGGTGGTTAATAGTTGAAAGAATGATAAAAGATTGAGAAACTCTAAAAACTTAAACAAGTCTTGAAACATAAAGGATGAAGAATGGATAAAGTAATAAAGTAGTGTTAATTGATGTTGAAATCATGTTGATCTTGTGTTGTTGTGCTTGTTGAATGTTAGATAGAAGGGTATGGTTCATCACATAGGCTTGCTAGATCATGTTTAAAGACATGAACTAGCAAGATGTGAAGGTTAAAAATGTTGTGGATGATGAAATCATCCACACATAAGTTATGAACTTGATTACATACATGTTTCTTGAAAAATAAAGATCAAATTGGGTTGTAAACTTGTAGATCTAAAGATCTATGAGTGATTTTTCGAAAGAACCAAGTGAAAATATTAGTTTTGTTAAAACTTGGATCTTGTATGAACTAAACACATTTTTAGTAAGTAAACAAGTGTATAAACACTTGTGTAACAAGAAAATTTTACAAAGAAATATTTTTGGAAATCATGACTCGAAGTTGTAAATCTTCAAATCCTTTAATTATGCTAGTAAGTTGTGACAACTCGAATTTCCGACGTTCTTTATTCGCATTTAATGCACGTTGACTTTGACTATATGGTTGTGTTATGATAAAACCTAGTGTGTTTGCATGGTTATGTGTGATTGTATAACATGTGTACTGTTTGTAAAACTCAAACTGTTAAGAACCCGACGAAACACAAGGCTGTTTCGCCATAACCCTTCCCGACGAAACAGACTGTTTCGCCATATACATCCCGACGAAACAAAAGCCTGTTTCGCCGGCCCAGTAATTCACGAAGCCCAGTTTGGGCCCAGAACGTTATTCTGAGTTTATTTACATAAAACATCATCATTTTTCACTTTCTATCAACACAACCGAAACCCTAGAGCTCTCTTACTGTGACGGCAAGCTAGAACCCACTAGAAACTCTTGTACGATCAAACCATCATCTCGGTTAGTAATCCTATGTGTCTTGATTGATCTTTCATCCATGTATGTGTTTCTGTGCCATGTGATTCTGCTATGTTGATGTATAATTGTAACTGATACATGTTAAATGTTAGGGTTCTTGATATGATGATGATTGGAGTTTGATGTTGTAATATAATCCGCTGTTTAAATTGATAAATGTATATACGAATCTCCTATGAAACCGAATCAGAATCTGGTAAACTGTTGAGATCAGGTTTATGCATGATATACGTGGTTGTTGATGATCAGAGTTTAGATACGCGATAGTACGCGGATAGAGTCGGTGATATGAGTATTATATACGTAAGTTAGGGTTTCTGCTAGATGTGAAGTCCTGTGATGATTATGTATATTGTGAATGATGAATTCTGTGCTGTATGATGATTACATGATATTAAGAAACGGCAGAACATGATGATTAGGGTTTACATACGTAACTGACTTGATGACGAACTGCTATCCTCGGCGAAACTGAATACGACGAAACTGAGTGTGTTTCGTCGAGGTGACCACGACGAAACACAATATGTGATTCGCCAAGGACTGTCGACGAAATAGAAGCTTGTTTCGCCAAATGTTGTGTTTCGCCGATGTTGTGTTTCGCCAATTTGTGTTTCGCCATTATGTGTGTTTCGCCGAACAGTTAGTCTGCACAGTAACTTGAGTTAATTCTGTTAAGTGTTAACCTGGTTAGTTAACTGCTGTCAAGTGTCACCAACTTGTGTACGATCTCAAATAAGTGCTACGTGCTACTTGCTTATCAACTGTGTACTTATACGTGAACACAAACTGATTTCACATACGTGCATACTATAGGACGTGATTGACTTATTTGCGAGCACCTAACCTAGCATACCGAGCAAACCAAGGTGAGTTCACACAAGCCAAGGCATGGGGTTCCCAGGGGGGAATGGGGATTTGATGATTACTGTACATACATAGATAACAGAACCTACTGCTAGACTAGTAACACTTATTGAACGATCTTCGCACACCTGCCAAGGACATTGGCCGCGATATTATGACTGACTTCGCACACCTGCCAAGGACATTGGCCGCGAACTAAACTTACGACATCTTCGCACACCTGCCAAGGACATTGGCCGCGATACAAACAAACCTAGTCTAGAATACTTGGGGAATAACATTCCCCAACATCTTCGCACACCTGCCTGGAGGGCCGCGATGGAAACTAAAACGATACATTGTAACGAACGAACATACTACTACTCACGCTATACTATTACTGAACTATTAACTGTGAACTCGCTCAACTAGTTGTTGACTCTCTCTTGCATGCCTTGCAGGACCTTAGGTACATATGGAGCTTGCACAGGGAGGAGCAGGTCGTTGTGGGACATGGATCGATGATGCCATGTTATCTATTTAAATATTTGAAATTACTATTTACATTGGGTTTACATACTAATGCTTCCGCTATACACTTATTGATGTTTGGTTTTGAAAACACCTCTCGTATTGATGTATGATTTTACTACTTACTTATATGTTCAATATGATTGGTGGCTTGATCCTGGTCAGTCACGCCTCCAAGCGGTGATACTCCGCGTGTGGATTTTGGGGGTGTGACAGATTGGTATCAGAGCCATTGGTTATAGAGAACTTGGTTTTAATAAAGGGAAAACGATTTTGTTAAAACCAGACTATAACCAGAACAGTGCTCTCAACGATCCACAACGACGCTTCGCTCCACGTGCAAGGCTCAACACCATAGGTATTACTATTCATGTTACATTACCTACATGCTAGAACTACATAGAACTTTGCTCGTGGAATGCCTAGAGTACAGAACCCACTATATGCTATTACTTGAGAACACTTGTGTGCTTACTCTCTTCTGTCATCGCACTATTCGCGAACCTATCTCACTTACGTTATCTTTACTATGAAGATCATGTCTGCACGTATCAACATGACCCAGGACCAGTTGACGGCCCTCATTAACGAACGAGTTACTGCGGCAGTTGCAGCCGCACAAGCAGGAGGTATACCCTGCAGTTACAACTCACACTAGGATCCTTAGATCCTACATTCCTAAATCAACTCTCGTGTTTAAACTTGTCCTAATTCTTTTACACAACAGGTCAAGCACCTGTTTGCACTTTCAAGACTTTCATGGACTGTCGTCCATCCACTTTCAGCGGCACTGAAGGAGCCGTAGGTCTCCTGCACTGGTTTGAAAAGATAGAGTCTGTGTTTGAGATGTGTGAATGCCCTGAGGCACGCAGGGTGAAATATGCTACCGGTACCCTCGAGGGTTTAGCCCTCACATGGTGGAAAGCACAGGTCCAAATACTGGGGTTGGTTGCTGCTAACGCCACCCCATGGAACATTTTCAAAGAGATGATCAAGGAGGAATACTGCAGTCGAGATGATATTCATAAGCTGGAAGTCGAGTTTTTCAACCTCAAGATGACGGGGTCTGAGATCGAAGCGTATACCAAGAGATCAAATGAGCTTGCATTATTGTGTCCTACTCTGGTGGACAAGCGTATTGAACTTTATCTTAAGGGTCTGGTGCCAGAGATCCAGAGTCATGTGACTTCAGCAAATCATGCCACTTACCAGCAGGTTGTTCAGTTGGCTCACCGTCTCACGGATCAGGCGGTGGAGCAAAACAGGTTGCCTAAACGCATCAACGCTACTGCTACCGCTACCACTTCAGTTACTCCTGCTACTCCCAGCGACAATAAGAGGAAATGGGAGGGGGATTCTAGCAAGGGTTCAGCTACTGTTCAGTCTCAAGCTCAGCAACGCAAAACAAATGACCACCAGAGTCCGAATCAGCAATCATCAGGTAGTCAAGGGCAGAGTGGCTATCGGGGAATTCACCCATGGTGTAGAAGGTGCAACAAACACCACAGTGGAAGATGCCGCAGGGAACAGTGTCAAAGATGCCTCAAGATGGGTCATGAGGCTAAGGATTGTAGAAGCGTACGGCCAGCAAATCAGAACCAGCAACAACAACCACCTGCTCCACGAAACCAGCCTCAGCAGCAGCAGCAGGGAAACAGGGGATGCTACCAGTGTGGGGCTGAAGGTCATTACAAGCGGGATTGCCCTCAGTTAAACCAGAACCAGAACAATAACAACAACAACAATCAGGGCAACGGGAACAACAACAACGGTGGAAACAATAACAACAATGGTGCTAGAGGCCGTATGTTTGTGATCGGTCAGGGTGATGCCAGGAATGATCCCAACGTGGTTATGGGTAAGTTTCTTCTTGACGACTTTTATGTTACTGTACTATTTGATTCTGGTGCGGATACAAGTTACATGTCTCTAAAAGCTAGTGAAATGTTAAAACGTGCACCAACTCTCTTAAACACCAAACATGTCGTAGAGTTAGCTAACGGTAAAAGCCTAGAGGCCACGCACATAGTTAAAGGGTGTAATCTTATCCTCGCCGATCAGACTTTCTCCATCGACCTCATTCCTATAACATTGGGTAGCTTTGACGTCGTCATTGGTATGGATTGGTTATCTCAACAACAAGCGGAGATTTTATGCAAAGAAAAGGTTATTCGTATTCCTCGTTCAGGAAAGGAACCTCTTGAAGTTCAAGGCGACAAGAGTGGTGTCGTGAGTGGCATCATCTCCTTTTTGAAGGCTCAGAAGTGTTTACGCAAGGGGCACACTGCTATATTAGCACTCGTTACAGATACCTCGAAGAAAGAGAAAAAGATTGAAGATATTCCTGTAGTACGTGACTTTCCTCAAGTGTTCCCTGAGGAATTACCTGGGTTACCGCCTCATCGCCAGGTCGAATTTCAGATCGAGCTAGCTCCTGGAGCAGCACCCATAGCTCGAGCACCTTATCGTTTAGCTCCAACTGAATTAGAAGAACTATCAAAGCAGCTACAAGAACTCTTGGAAAAGGGTTTTATACGCCCTAGCTCTTCGCCTTGGGGAGCTCCAGTGTTATTCGTAAAGAAGAAAGACGGTACGTTCAGGATGTGTATAGACTACCGTGAACTCAACAAGGTGACGATCAAGAATCGTTATCCTCTTCCGCGCATAGATGATTTATTCGACCAGCTGTAAGGGTCGAGCTACTACTCCAAAATAGACTTAAGGTCAGGATATCATCAGCTGAGAGTCCGGGATGAGGACGTCTCCAAAACAGCATTTAGAACTCGCTACGGCCACTACGAGTTTATGGTCATGCCATTCGGGCTAACGAACGCGCCTGCTGTATTTATGGACCTTATGAACAGGGTGTGTAAACCCTATCTCGACAAGTTCGTCATTGTTTTCATCGACGACATCCTGATTTATTCGAAGAGTCAGGAGGAGCACGAGCATCATTTACGACTTATACTGGAACTTCTGCGAACGGAACAGTTATACGCTAAGTTTTCCAAATGTGACTTCTGGCTTCGTGAAGTCCACTTCTTAGGCCACGTGGTAAACAAGGATGGGATCCATGTCGATCCATCCAAGGTAGATTCGATCAAGAATTGGCCTGCGCCTCGTACACCAACAGAAATACGCCAATTCTTGGGTTTGGCGGGTTATTACAGAAGGTTCATCAAAGACTTTTCAAAGATTGCTCAACCGCTTACACTACTGACACAGAAAGGTGTTGTTTACCGTTGGGGTAATGCACAGGAAACAGCGTTCCAACACTTAAAGGATAGACTCTGTAGCGCACCTATCCTCTCACTGCCTGAAGGCACGGACGATTTTGTAGTCTATTGCGACGCATCTATCCAAGGTCTTGGATGTGTATTGATGCAAAGGGATAAAGTCATTGCTTACGCTTCTTGACAACTTAAGGTTCATGAACGGAATTACACTACACACGACCTAGAGCTGGGAGCGGTTGTCTTTGCACTCAAGATATGGCGACACTACTTGTATGGTACCAAGTGCGCAATCTACACTGATCACAGAAGCCTCGAACATATCTTCAAACAGAAAGAACTGAATATGCGACAGCGACGATGGGTTGAACTGTTAAATGACTACGAATGCTCAATCAGGTACCACCCAGGCAAAGCCAATGTTGTGGCTGACGCTCTCAGTCGAAAGGACACCGCGCCTAAGCGCGTACGAGCTTTACAACTCACCATACAGTCTAACCTTCCTTCCCAGATACGGGATGCTCAGACAGAAGCATTGAAACCAGAAAATGTCAGGGCTGAAGCCCTACGTGGCTCACGACAACGTTTAGAACAGAAGAAAGATGGTGCTTACTACGTCACAGGACGCATTTGGGTCCCACTGTACGGCAATTTACGCGAGCTGGTAATGGATGAAGCTCACAAGTCTCGCTACTCGGTACACCCTGGTTCGGATAAAATGTACCACGATATTAAGACTACATACTGGTGGCCTAGCATGAAGGCCCACATAGCCACATACATTAGCAAATGCTTGACTTGTGCGAGAGTCAAGGCAGAATATCTGAAACCATCAGGACCACTCCAACAACCTGAGATACCACAATGGAAATGGGAGCAAATTTCCATGGATTTTGTTACTGGCCTACCTAGATCTCAGCGCGGAAATGATACTATTTGGGTGATCGTGGATCGACTCACAAAGTCTGCTCACCTCTTGGCAATCAAAGAAACAGACAAGTTCTCTACCTTGGCAGACATCTACTTAAAAGAAGTGGTCTCAAGGCACGGTGTGCCAACCTCCATCATCTCTGATCGTGACGCATGTTTTACTTCAGAACTGTGGCAAGCAATGCATAAATCGTTTGGCTCTCGTTTAGACATGAGCACGGCGTATCATCCTCAGACCGATGGGCAGTCTGAGTGCACTATTCAAACTCTAGAAGACATGCTTCGGGCGTGCGTAATAGACTTTGGCAATGGTTGGGAAAAACATCTGCCACTTGTGGAATTTTCGTATAACAACAGCTACCACACCAGCATTAAAGCTGCTCCATTCGAGGCATTGTACGGGCGTAAATGCCGGTCACCTCTCTGTTGGGCAGAGGTGGGAGAAAGTCAAATCACAGGTCCAGAAATGGTAGTCGATACTACAGAAAAGATTGCACAAATACGACAACGCATGGCGGCAGCACGCGACCGTCAGAAAGCATACGCTGATTTAGACAGGAAACTACTCGAATTCCAGGTTGGGGATCGAGCGCTACTTAAAGTTTCACCCTGGAAGGGTGTGGTTCGTTTTGGCAAACGCGGCAAACTAAATCCACGATATGTTGGTCCTTTCGAGGTTATTGAGAAAATAGGCAAAGTGGCCTACAGATTGAACTTACCACCTGAACTCAGTGCAGTTCACAACGTCTTTCACGTGTCGAATCTGAAGAAGTGTACGTCAGATGAGACCCACATAGTTCCCTTAAAGGAACTCACTATCGACGAGCGGTTGCACTTCGTCGAGGAACCTGTTGAAATCACGGACCGGGATGTTAAGGTCCTCAAGAACACGAGAATCCCTCTTGTACGAGTTCGTTGGAACTCCCGCCGCGGCCCAGAGTTCACCTGGGAGCGTGAAGATCAAATGGAACTCAAATATCCCCAATTATTCGGAAACCAAGCAACCACTACTGAGGCTGAAGCTACCAATACAGAATTTCGGGACGAAATTCCAAATCAACGGGGGGATGATGTGACACCCCCGGAAAACCAGTAATCTTCGCAAACCTGCTCAGGGAGCCGCGATACGACACAGGTAAACAACGTCACACTACTAGCTTCCTCAGTAACTGCATGCTAAATTTCGGGACGAAATTTCTTTCAAGTTGGGGATAATGTGACAACTCGAATTTCCGACGTTCTTTATTCGCATTTAATGCACGTTGACTTTGACTATATGGTTGTGTTATGATAAAACCTAGTGTGTTTGCATGGTTATGTGTGATTGTATAACATGTGTACTGTTTGTAAAACTCAAACTGTTAAGAACCCGACGAAACACAAGGCTGTTTCGCCATAACCCTTCCCGACGAAACAGACTGTTTCGCCATATACATCCCGACGAAACAAAAGCCTGTTTCGCCGGCCCAGTAATTCACGAAGCCCAGTTTGGGCCCAGAACGTTATTCTGAGTTTATTTACGTAAAACATCATCATTTTTCACTTTCTATCAACACAACCGAAACCCTAGAGCTCTCTTACTGTGACGGCAAGCTAGAACCCACTAGAAACTCTTGTACGATCAAACCATCATCTCGGTTAGTAATCCTATGTGTCTTGATTGATCTTTCATCCATGTATGTGTTTCTGTGCCATGTGATTCTGCTATGTTGATGTATAATTGTAACTGATACATGTTAAATGTTAGGGTTCTTGATATGATGATGATTGGAGTTTGATGTTGTAATATAATCCGCTGTTTAAATTGATAAATGTATATACGAATCTCCTATGAAACCGAATCAGAATCTGGTAAACTGTTGAGATCAGGTTTATGCATGATATACGTGGTTGTTGATGATAAGAGTTTAGATACGCGATAGTACGCGGATAGAGTCGGTGATATGAGTATTATATACGTAAGTTAGGATTTCTGCTAGATGTGAAGTCCTGTGATGATTATGTATATTGTGAATGATGAATTCTGTGTTGTATGATGATTACATGATATTAAGAAACGGCAGAACATGATGATTAGGGTTTACATACGTAACTGACTTGATGACGAACTGCTATCCTCGGCGAAACTGAATACGACGAAACTGAGTGTGTTTCGTCGAGGTGACCACGACGAAACACAATATGTGATTCGCCAAGGACTGTCGACGAAATAGAAGCTTGTTTCGCCAAATGTTGTGTTTCGCCGATGTTGTGTTTCGCCAATTTGTGTTTCGCCATTATGTGTGTTTCGCCGAACAGTTAGTCTGCACAGTAACTTGAGTTAATTCTGTTAAGTGTTAACCTGGTTAGTTAACTGCTGTCAAGTGTCACCAACTTGTGTACGATCTCAAATAAGTGCTACGTGCTACTTGCTTATCAACTGTGTACTTATACGTGAACACAAACTGATTTCACATATGTGCATACTATAGGACGTGATTGACTTATTTGCGAGCACATAACCTAGCATACCGAGCAAACCAAGGTGAGTTCACACAAGCCAAGGCATGGGGTTCCCAGGGGGAATGGGGATTTGATGATTACTGTACATACATAGATAACAGAACCTACTGCTAGACTAGTAACACTTATTGAACGATCTTCGCACACCTGCCAAGGACATTGGCCGCGATATTATGACTGACTTCGCACACCTGCCAAGGACATTGGCCGCGAACTAAACTTACGACATCTTCGCACACCTGCCAAGGACATTGGCCGCGATACAAACAAACCTAGTCTAGAATACTTGGGGAATAACATTCCCCAACATCTTCGCACACCTGCCTGGAGGGCCGCGATGGAAACTAAAACGATACATTGTAACGAACGAACATACTACTACTCACGCTATACTATTACTGAACTATTAACTGTGAACTCGCTCAACTAGTTGTTGACTCTCTCTTGCATGTCTTGCAGAGCCTTAGGTACATATGGAGCTTGCACAGGGAGGAGCAGGTCGTTGTGGGACATGGATCGATGATGCCATGTTATCTATTTAAACATTTGAAATTACTATTTACATTGGGTTTACATACTAATGCTTCCGCTATACACTTATTGATGTTTGGTTTTGAAAACACCTCTCGTATTGATGTATGATTTTACTACTTACTTATATGTTCAATATGATTGGTGGCTTGATCCTGGTCAGTCACGCCTCCAAGCGGTGATACTCCGCGTGTGGATTTTGGGGGTGTGACATAAGTTTTTAAGAAAGTAATCACATTTTTAAGGGTAACAAGACTCACTAATTATGCTAGTAAGTTACTACTTGCTTTTATAAATATTTCAAGTTCATAAGCTTATGATTTATGCTTATTTTTGTCAAGATTGATGATTAGAAATTGTATGTTGTTGGATGATGATTGATTGAATGGTTTTACAAAAGAAAATGATACGCTAGTAAGCGTGGACACCTCCATTTACAATGGAAACTCTGGCGAAATCTTTCTAGAATTTCAACACTTAGAAATATTTTTCCAACAAGTATTTACAAATATATTTTTAACTTTACTTTCGAAATGAACTTCGCCATGATTTTTATTACAAAAATATTAAAGTGCCGGAGGTTGATTTTCGTAAATAAAATTTGATAAATATATATTTAGAATATATTTATTACTAAAAATCTTGTGTGATTAGTTGTTTATTTTGAGAACTAGTTATATTATTTTTAGGGTAAAAATAATATAACTTATGACACCATAAAAATTACGACTCCAAAATAATACTAAAACTCTCACAAAATAAATATTTAAGTTACGCAAGTATTGTTGTGTTACGAAAAACTAAAACGTAACTTATGTCGTATATCAGAAAAATACTCTTATACGTATATTTTTGGTAAAATATTATTTTGGAAAGTTTATGAAGTAAAATATAATATTTTTGGGAAAAATATATATATTTTGGAATTAATATGTTTTAGACAAGTAAATTAAATATATTATCTAAGTGGGACTTAAAATATATTTTTCGGGATTACAAGTGTACATGTATAAAAACCCCCATCCTTGGGAAGGAAATACACATATAAAATACTTGAGAAGTATGGATACGAAATAGTTGCCTAACTATTTTTTTTTCTAAATACAAAAGTTAAGTTAAAATAATTAATATTATTTTAACAAGTATTATACCAAAGTAACGCAACTCAAAACACTAAATCCTAAGCCAAGGCACGGCCCATTCGTCTAATAAACATTAGTACGTGTAGGTCGTCACACAGCAGTTCGAGTTTGAGATTGACGTTACAGTATACGCACTTCAGTGAGTTCATGTCCCCCTTTTCTCTTAACTGTTTTCAGTTTTTATACTTCGGGGATGGAATACATGTTACAGTAATTACAGACACTTTTATACATGGTACGGTTAGCTTAAGGAGGGTATACTACTTAGATCATGTGAGTGGGTAGGTGGTACTTGAGGCCATTAATCCTCGTTGTAGGACCGAGGGTCATGAGTGATAGATCTATTTGGGTGTAGCGAGCCCCACTCCTGAGTCCGCTGAGTGGACCAGGTGGTGACTATGAGCCCGACGCACAAATTTGCTAGGTTTGAGTCTTCCTGCATCACTTCACACATATCATTGGCTTTGCAACCCAATGGTGATCTCTTTTTCCTTAATTGCTACATACCAGGGATTTTCATACATGCTACAAAGGTTTATACATACTCACTTTTACATGAACTCGCTCAACTTTTTGTTGATTTTTCAAACTACATGTATTTCAGGAAATTAATGGATCTGGTCAACTTTGCAATGATGTTAAGCTGCGTAGGGAGAAATGATGTCATCCAGGTTTAGGAGGTGTGACCCTTGCCTGGACGGGTTACAAGTCTTAAACCGTATTTCTAGTCAAGACTTTTGTCGTGTCGTGTGAACATGTTTTTAATTATGTCATGATTGTATTTGGTTTCATGTGTCGACTTTTAAAACAATGTTGTTGTGGTAACTTTTAAAACTAAATGAATGGATGACTATCATGCGTTTTATTTTCATATAACATTGTTGTGGTTATGCTATGGTATTAAGAAGTCACACCAAATAAACCCACGCTTCCGCAAAAGCCAGGGTGTGACAGCTTGGTATCAGAACCTCAATCATAGCGAACTAGGATTCTTTCTCGAGTCTAGTCTATGATCACTAGGGCTCTCACGAAAACATTTTTACATTGCATACGCTATACGTCCAGATCCAGGGCACAAAACATTTTTACAAAGGCACACATACACTTTTCAAGATTTATATTTCATTCTTAGAGAATGAGGGAGTTCAGTCTTAGAGACTGAGGGAGTTCAGTCTTAGCGGCTGAGGGAGGTTCAGCCTTAGAGGCTGGGGAGGTTCAGTCTTAGAGGCTGAGGGAGGTTTAGCCTTAAAGGCTAGGGAGGTTCAGTCTTAGAGACTGAAGGGTTCAATCTTAGAGATTGGGGAGATTTAGTCTTAGAGACTGGGAGGCTGGTCTTAGAGACCAGGGAGTTAGTCTGAGAGGCTAGGAAGTTCAATCTGAGAGGCTGGGAGGGGTAGTCTGGGAAGACTAGGAGGATTGCTTACTTGCATTGTCGTGACTTACATGCTTATTTGATTTCATGTTGATATATGTGTATATGTGTGGTTATGTTACAGACACCATGGTTTCTTCTTCCGACACAGGAGTATCGGACACAGTGGACCCTATGGCAGTTGTGTCAGACGATGAGATACTATCAGAGGGAGACGTCTACACGTCCGACACCACGAGTACAGATGACGATGATTTTCATCCGTTCGCGCTGCCAGACATCGGAGTTGAGCCTGCTGATGGCATTCCTGCTGGGGATCTCCCTCTTGCTGTGATCCCTGCTCCCGTACCGCTTGCTACTGTCCCCATGGTGGATGTGCCACTCGATGTTGTATCTGATGACGACATTGATCTGTTCGAGGAGGGTCCCCCTGAGGGCGACTATGAGGGCGGGGCCCCGATCGATGTTGATGCTATCCTTCCTATTGCTGAGGCTCCCGTTGGTTCACCTGTTCCAGACTCATTGGAGTCTGTGGCATCTGCGTCTTTGCACGACCAGGGTGTGCAGCATCACTCTCCTGACGCTGATGTAGCGATGTCAGCTGCACCTGGTCCGTCACACGAGTTTGAGTTTGACCACGAGATCGATGACGATTTTGACCCAGTGTTTCCCCCTGATTTCGATCCTGATCATGATATCGAGTTTGTTCATATAGACCAGCCCTTAGAGGCACCGGTGGCTCCCATTGATCCGTTATTTGAAATTCCTGCCGATTTTGATATGGATCTTGTTGACCCCGAGCCTGTTGTGGCCCCAGAGCCCGTTGTAGCTCCTGATCCACCACCAGAGCCTGTTGTTGACCATGGCCCTGTTTTTGATGATGCCCCAGCCGTTGCACCACCTGATATGGGTGCACCGGCCATTGCACCTCCTGTTGATGACATACCCATTGCTGACCTTCCCATTGTTGTTCCACTAGTGGTGGATGATCCTGTTGTTGATGCACCCATAGTCGCACCTGTAGTACCTGATCCAGCTCCTGTGCATGCTGATCATGCACCGTTCGCCACGCATGTTGACCCTCGATACGCCAACACCCTCAACAGGTGGATCCACGATGATGATTACCCACCGTTTGTGATACCCATCACTCCTCCCGTAGCACCAGTTTCTGCACCCACTGACATCCCACTGTTTCACCCATACACCACTGACGCCCATTGCACTGATCTTCCCATCATATTCCTCCAGGACATACCGCTACCCCGTCCTGGAGAGGGTTCATCGAGGCAGCCGCCTGTTTCTGTTCCACACGTACTGTCATCTCCTTTTCTGTTTCTGTCATAGTTTCCTCATGTTGCACCACCTACTGCACCATCTTTCATACCATCGAGCGAGCCATTTTTATTGACTACGCCCCCTATTATGCCACTATCTGACCCGTACCACCCATTTCATGTGGGGTACACTACTGAGGATATACTTGCGTCGCTGCAGCTACAGCAGGACGCACTGGGCCGTCGTATTCAGGAGTTGGAGAGAGCTCCACGTCCGCCTTGTCACTGTCAGACCCCCTTTGCAGCACCACACACTCCTCGTTCGCTTTCCCTGATTTAGACGTTCGTTTCTTGACATCTGAGCAGCAGATTGCATATTTGTTGCGCGCCTTTCGTGCCTTAAAGGAGGACTGGTTACACATGCATCGTTTGGTTTTCTCTCATTTTCCTCCTCCTCCACCGCCATCAGCATAGGTATTTTTGGTTTGATGCAGGTCGGTCATTTTGGTGAGAAAGTCGCGATTGAGCCAGCCAGGAAGAACTTTTGAGAGATCACACTTTTTGTATATGATATGTGTAGACAAATTTGTACTTTTGGGGGTGGTGTGGCCTCATGATCTTATTTTGATATGTTATGTACTATTAAACATGTAAAAACAATACTGTGGTCGTGATTAATGAAGCTCAGTGGCAACGTTCTCACTACATGCTTTGTTGAGTATATGTTTTAAAATTATAACATGAGATGTTATGTGCTTGATGGACATTACTATATATGTAAGTTTATTATACTTACTATGACCTGACCAACATGATCATCTTTCAGAAGATGCCTCCAAGACGCGATGTACGCATGCCTACTAACGAGGCGGAACTCCAAGGGATAATTACCGCAGCTATAGCACAGTATGCGGCCTCCCAAACAGAAACAAGCAGGAACACTTCGAATAACAACAACAACGGCAATAACAATTCACCCAATGGTAATGTCAAGTCGTTAAGACATATTACAATACATTTGGATATTTCTAGCACGCCCGCTGATACCATTTGTAAATTCCAACGTATGTGCAGGGTGCACCTACAAGAAATTCCTCGACTGCAAGCCCGTGAATTTCGATGGCACTGAAGGTGCTGTTGCATTCGTCCGGTGGGCTGAAAAGACAGACTCTGTCCTAAGAATGAGCAAATGCGCTCCCGAGTAGCAGGTGACCTACATCTCAGGGCTGTTTCTGGATGGTGCCCTATCGTGGTGGAATCTGCAAGTGCAAACTTTAGGGGAAGCGGCAGCATACGCGCTAACATGGGCTGAGCTAAAAGAGCTAATGAGGAAGAATTACTGCTCGCGAGCTGAAATACAGAGGCTAGAGATTGAGTTCTGGCACTTAAAAATGGATGGTCCTAAGATTGCAGAATATGTTCAAAGGTTTCACGATTTGTCTCACGTAGTACCGTATATGGTCACGCCCGAGTTTAAACGTGTTGAGAGATTCATCTGGGGATTGGCACCCCAGATAATGAGTATAGTTACCACGTCCAAGCCTGCAACGATCACGGAAGGCATCGACCTTAGTGTGGCGCTTACTGAGGAGGCCATTAGGTTGAACAAGTTCTCAGTTTCTTATCAGAAGAAAAAGGAGACACATGTTGAGTCGTCTGGTGAAAAGAAACGGTAATTTTCCAATTTCAAGCAAGGTATTAGCAGTGTGAGCAAGAAGAGTGAGTCGAGCACACCGGCCAGGACCAAAACCGATGTGGAAAGCAGAGGAAAACGTTATATGGGCACTCTGCCCAAGTGTGATACATGCTAGCGCCATAATTCTGGCCAGTGCGGATTGAGAAGATGCGAGTCATGTGGGAAGAACAGCCACTCGAAGGATACGTGTTGGGCCGGAACTGGTACTGGGCGTGGTGGTAATCGAGGTTATGGGAATGGTAATGGAAATCGCCAGCAAGGGAATAATGGAGGAAATGGAAACCGTGGGAATTTTGCAAACCAAGCTGGGAGTGGAAATCACAACCAAAACAACACTCAAGGTGGAAATGGAAATGGTAACGGTCGGGGACCGGGCTGTTTTAATTGTTGGGACGTTGGGCACTTTAAGAGGGAATGCCCAAAACTGAACCAAGCACGGGGAAGAGTCTTTAACATTGGCGCAAGGGAAGCGCGCCAGGATCCAAACGTTGTCACCGGTACGTTCCCTATAAACAAATGTTTTGCATCTGTTCTGTTTGATACTGGTGCCGATTATAGTTTCGTATCGTTAAAATTTAAGAATATACTTGGATTGACCACTAGTAAGTTAGACGTTCCGTACTCGATTGAATTGGCGAATGGGAAACTAGTTGAAACGGGTGAAGTCATTAGAGGATGCGTGATAGAACTGGGAGGGCACGAATTTATGCTAGACCTACTACCAGTCGAGTTGGGAAGCTTCGACGTGGTAGTGGGGATGGATTGGTTATCAAGCAACAAGGCCGAGATTGTTTGCCACGAGAAGACCATCCGCATCCCTATGACGGATGAAGAAACGATCGTAGTGCACGGAGAGAAGCGTGATGCACCTCTGAGGATTATTAGCTGTCTGAAAGCTAGAAAGTGTTTACAAAAGGGATGTGTCGCATTCTTGGGGCACATCGTGGATAAAGAAGCCGCGGAGCTAAAGATCGAAGACATTCCGGTCGTAAAAGAATATCCTGAAGTCTTTCCAGAAGACTTGCCAGGATTGCCGCCGCAGCGACAAGTCGAGTTCCACATTGACTTGGTTCCAGGCGTCGCGCCTGTAGCCAAGGCACCCTATAGACTTGAACCTTCGGAGATGCAGGAGTTGTCAACACAACTCCTGGAGTTATTGGATAAAGGATTCATCAGGCCAAGCTTCTCACCTTGGGGAGCTCCAGTTCTGTTCGTCAAGAAGAAGGATGGTAGTTTTCGTATGTGTATAGACTATCGCGAGCTCAATAAGTTGACTATCAAGAACAGATATCCTTTACAAAGGATTGATGATCTGTTCGATCAGTTGCAAGGTTCGAGCTTTTATTCAAAGATCGACCTTCGATCAGGATATCATCAACTAAGGATACAAGAGGAAAGTATCCCGAAGACGGCCTTTAGGACTCGTTATGGACATTACGAGTTCCTGGTTATGCGGTTTGGGTTGACAAACGCACCGGTAGTTTTCATGGATCTAATGAACAGAGTCAGCAAGCCGTACTTGGATAAATTTGTGATCGTGTTTATTGTTGGTGCAGTTGTCTGTCGACTTCATCTTCGTTCGTGTCTCAGATTGTTAAAGAGCCTGAAGACCGGTAAAGACTGAAGAATGAGAAGACTCGATAATTTAGACTCGTCAACATTCGAGGGGGAGTCTGTTAGTGCATGCGTCTGTCGACTTCGTCTTGTATCTTGATATTACACTGTTACAGACCTGTAGACAAACCGGCAGCACCTCGGTATCACTCTCTAATTTCGTTACAAATGACAAACTAGACACCCATGTTTATAGATAGGTAATTCCGCATGGAATCACACATATCCAGTTCATACGAAATTACGGAAGATAATTCCGTACGGAATTATGTAAGACCACTACATACGGAATTATAAACTACATATTCATGCGATATTACAAATTCTATTTCATGTATGCCAAGTGATGTTGTAATGATGATGTCACCTTTATGATGTCATCATTTTATAAGATGACATCATGCTTGATCAAATCCGCAACGCAACCAAGACTCGATATAAGACGAAGTCGACAGATGAATGCACCAACAGACTCCCCCTCAGATGTTGACGAGTCTTAAGTGTCGTGTCTTCAATGTCTTCAGTCTTTATCAGTCTGAACGTGTAAGCATCCTCAAACTTTATCTCTTTCTTCTCTTTCTTCCAGAATCGCAACCTAGCTCTTAGCTCTTTCCACAGGTGTCTTCAGACTCCCCCTTTCGTTATGCTGGGATCGCAGTCTGGCTTGTTGAAATCACATAGTCCTCAGGTATCGGAACCTGGCACTCTATCTTCAGATTCAAGATCGAAACCTGGCTACACCTGCACATTCTTAACCCAGAAGTAAATTTCACAAATTTAACATTTGACAAATTTATCCATACAGACTCTATCTCAAATTAAACCAGAATGATTTATCAATGATAAATTCTGATGAACCATTTGCAAAAATTAATCATTTTTCTTTTCAAAACACATTCTCCCAAACCATTTGTTCATCATGTCTAGCACTTGGAATTTTGAAATTCAGCTCTCCAATATCAGTTGTCGAAAATCTTTTTGGATTTTTTCAAAATTTATGCTAAAACACAACGAAAATCTTTTTGAATTTTTTATACAACAGAAATGAAATGCATTAAAGAAATATTTACATACAATATTTTTGTGAGTTTGTGCAAGAGGATCATATCAGTTTTTGACAAGTCACTAGTACCGTTGAGCTTAGTTACACATTAAGAATTAAACAATTCACTTAGATTGCCGATATACTGATCCACTTAAATTTTCACACAAATTTCAACTGATTCAGGATATGAGTTAGGTGTTTAAAAACTTAAACTCAATCATGTGTCCCACCTCTTGAATATACTCCCGTATCCAGATCCCAATATTCAGTCTTACAGGTGAGTATACCACAGATGATATCTGTAAGGAAATAAATTATGATCGAAACCGTGAGAGCTCAGGTCAGAACTTCCGTTCAGCAGAGAGATGACGGCTTGACTTTTGGTTGGTCCCCTTTAGAGGATTTTTTTGTTACAACAGCATTGATTAGCAATTTTATTGTCTCATCATTTATGCTGAGGGCGGCGCTATATTTCAAGCAAGCGGAAAGTATTCTCTGGGGACTAGGCCATTGCTTCCGTAAAATCAGAAGTCCCGAGATAATACCCCAGATATCACTGAGCAGAAAGACCTAGTATCTCAGAAAGAGGGACCTTTCAAATGAGATTTCTGGGGTTACCTATATATCCAAGTAGTGTTCCCCACGAAATAAGCAAGTTTGAATTTAAGTTTATATCCCGAAAAAACTTACTAAATGTGTAAAAACCTATCGGCATATCATCAGTGAGACTGTTTAACGCTATTTAAACATTACATTTCTTTAGCATACTGTGACTGTCTACTGATGTACTATCATTTCCTCTTCTTTGACACTAAAACTCATTTTTGATTTTTATCATGTTTTTGTCTTTTTCAAATTTTCTAATGTTTTTGGATTTTCAGAAATTTCTACTCCCCCAAAATGCAAACACATTTCAGGAAATTTGAAAACAAACTGTACACTAAATGTGACAACTGATATCGAATCGCTTCAAATCGCCATCCACTTGGCATAAACAATCAGAACCCCCCCTTTCACAAAACTATTTTCTCATTATGATTTCAAAACACTTAAGTTTGTTTTAACCAAAATGATTTTTTCAGAAAATAAGTTTTGTTGGAGTTACTACTTGTAAGTTAGGGGTTCATCACATTGTTTTCTTCAAACATTTGTAGAAAATCAAGTACAACTTAATGTCCCTGATTTACCACTTGGAAGTCGAAATTACTTCAACCAATTTATCAACCACTTGAAAAATATAACAGTTTAACCTGTATTTTTACCAACTGTACCACTTGTAAAATTTTCAACCAAGAAAGATGCCGATTCCTGCTCCACGCTTACAAACCTAGGAGCTCCGGCAAGTCAGATTTTTAAGGGAAAAGAATTTCCACCCAAGTCTGACCAACCTTGGGTGATTTTAACTCTTGTTCAGTAGGGTTATAAGTTGCCTTCTTTGTAGCATAAAAATCTTTAACCCCTTTGGCCTTTCCCTCGACCATTTTTCCAAAAATTTTCTTAACATTTCCATTGAATGCTTTCTCAACATCAAATTCTTCATTCATAGAATATAATTGATTTGAGATCTCAACCTTACCAATTTTCTGCTTAAACCTTTTATCCTTCAATGATGGAAAATTATCATCATTCACTGAAGGCACTGATTTTTCTTCTTTCATCTCAACTTGTGGCTCCACTGATTTTGTGGAATCAGATTCATCGCCGACTTTCTCAGAAAATTTCTTAACAACCCACATTTGGTTGTCTTTGGCTTTCTTTTTGTAAAAATTTTTCTTTGAACACTCACCAACTTCATAAGTTGAATTTTCAATAATTTTGAATTTCTCTGTTGGTGGTTCATTTTTCTCAACAACTTTTCCTTTAAGTTTTTCAGAAACTCCATGTTTTGTCTTTGTATTCTTCGGACAATTCCATGCAATGTGACCAGCTTCATTGCATTTAAAACAGGTTCGAGTATCTTTTCTGTGAAAAACTCCAGTTCCTATTCATTTCTTCTCAGCAAGAAACTCCTGGTTTGATTGTTTCCAGAAAGGTTTCTTCTGTTCTTCCTCAGCACTTCCTCCTGAAACAAATATTGTGTTTGTTTTAGAAATTTTATCATTTTTATAATTTTCAGGTGGAATAAAACCTAAACCTTTCTTTTTGTAATTACCATTATTGTTTGGTTTCTTTTCAAAACCAGAACCAGAATTGTAACCTTTTTTCTTGTTTAATCGTTGTTGAACTCTTCCTCCTGCTCTGATATCACATGTAGGATCGTGAAACGACCTAATGAGTCGATCAGAAGAGTGCTCAGACAGAATCAGAGACGGAATTCATTGATTCTGTCTTTGTTTAGCTTGTAATTACTATTAATAGTCTTGTTTATTGATCTTGAAACGATTTACAGCACGTAGACACTTCGACAGCACCTCGGCGTCGAAATCCAGAACGTTACAAATGATTTCGCATGTAGAGTATTTATAGGGAGGGTAATTCCATGCGGAATTATAATTTGTAATTCCATGCGGAATTACACTTTGTAATTCCATGCGGAATTACACTTGAAATTTCGTGTGGAATTACCTCCCAACCTATTTTTTACATGTTACTCGTACTACGTGCCCTGGTCTTTCAATACTAATCTACGACTCGATATAAGACGAAGTTGACAGACGCATGCACTAACATTTATTGATGACATTCTGATCTACTCGAAGACGAAGGACGAGCATGAACAACACTTAAGAGCTATTCTAGAGCTACTTAAAAAGGAAAAGTTATACGCTAAGTTCTCGAAGTGCGAGTTCTGGCTGCGTGAAGTCCAATTTCTTGGACATGTGGTTAATGGAAATGGAATTCATGTTGATCCCACAAAGATCGAGGCGATCAAGAATTGGGAGACTCCAAAAACGCCAACCGAGATTCGACAGTTCTTAGGTTTGGCTGGTTATTATCGAAGGTTCATTGAGGATTTCTCAAAAATCGCTCAACCTCTGACCGCGCTCACACAGAAAGACAAGAAGTTTGATTGGGGTGACAAGCAAGAAGAAGCGTTTCAGTTGTTGAAAAACAAACTTTGTGACGCACCGATCTTTTCGGTACCCGAAGGAACGGACGACTTCGTGGTATATTGTGCGCCTCGCGTCAAGGTTTGGGTTGCGTGCTGATGCAGCGCCAGAAGGTTATAGCATATGCGTCACGCCAGTTGAAGGTTCACGAGAAAAATTATACCACGCACGACTTGGAGTTAGGCGCGGTGGTATTTGCGTTGAAGATCTGGCGACATTATTTGTATGGTACGCGATGTACAATCTTCACTGATAACAAGAGCTTACAACACATATTTGATCAAAAAGAGCTTAACATGAGACAAAGACGCTGGGTAGAGCTGTTGAATGATTACGATTGTGAAATCAAGTATCACCCAGGGAAGGCAAATGTGGTCGCTGATGCCCTGAGTCGAAAGGAAAGGATCAAGCCCATAAGGGTTAGGGCTTTAGAAATGATTGTCCAGACAGACCTCTCATTGTGCATTCGTGCCGCGCAGAAAGAAGCCCTTAAAGAGAGGAATATTGAGGACGAGTATCTCCGTGGGATGGAGAAGCAGTTGGTACCAAACGAAGAAGGAACGTTGTGCTTCATGAAACGAATTTGGGTTCCCTTGTTTAGTGGATTAAGAAAGGTTATTTTTGATGAAGCTCACAAGTCGCGGTACTCAATCCATCCCGGAGCGGATAAGATGTACCAGGACCTAAAGGACTTTTACTGGTGGCCAAGGATGAAAGGCGATGTAGCGATATACGTTGGTAAATGTTTAACTTGTGCCAAGGTAAAGGCCGAGTACCAGAAGCCTTCAGGTCTTCTGCAGCAACCTGAAATACCCAAATGGAAATGGGAACAGATTTCCATGGACTTTATAACGAAACTGCCAAAGACGCCCAAGGGCCATGATACAATTTGGGTAATAGTAGACCGTCTAACCAAGTCTGCGCACTTCCTGCCAATCAAAGAGAAAGACAACACGAGTAAACTTGCCGAAATATACATGCGAGAGATTGTTGCACGCCATGGAGTGCCTCTCTCGATTATCTCTGATAGAGATGGACGCTTCGTGTCAAGGATTTGGCAGTCTTTCCAAGAAGCTTTTGGCTCGCAGTTGAATCTAAGTACTGCATTTCATCCACAAACTGATGGCCAAAGTGAACGAACTATTCAGACATTGGAAGATATGCTGAGAGCATGTGTTATGGATCTGGGTGGTAGCTGGGATAATCATTTACCATTGGTCGAATTCTCGTACAACAACAACTACCACACCAGTATTGGAGCCACGCCATTTGAAGCTCTATATGGACGCAAGTGCCGATCACCGCTATGCTGGGCTGATGCGGGTGATAGACAGCTTGTTGGTCCCGAAATAGTCCAAGAGACGACAGACAAGATTGCACAGATTCGAAAGCGCATCGAGGCGGCTCGCGACAGACAGAAAGCCTATGCAAATCAAAGGAGGAAACCTTTGGAGTTTCAAGTTGAGGATATGGTTTTGTTAAAGGTTTCACCCTGGAAGGGTGTGGCACGCTTTGGGAAGCGTGGGAAGTTGAATCCGCGTTACATTGGCCCGTTCAGAATCCTGCAAAGGATTGGGCTTGTAGCCTACAAGTTGGACCTACCTGCCGAACTTAATGGCGTTCAGGATACATTTCACGTATCTAATCTGAACAAGAGTCCAACACAAGAGACAGTGATTATTCCTGCGGACGAAGTTCATATCGACGACACACTCCACTTTACTGAAGATCCCGTTGAGGTTACGGATTGGAAAGTTAACAAAACACGCAGGAGTAGTGTCAAGCTCGTCAAAGTTCGATGGAATGCACGACACGGCCCAGAATTCACGTAGGAACGTGAGGATCGCATGAAGGAGAAATACCCCCATTTATTTCCTAAGACCCCTGCAACTAGAAGTAGAACCTAAAATTTCGGGATGAAATTTTCTTAACGGGGGGAGAATGTGACAACCCTCACAATTACAGGTATCCGTACAATTAATTAATATTTAATTTGTGCTTAATGACTGTGCTTGATTACAACTGTGATTAAACTGCTTACTGAATTCTGTTACATACAAACACATGCATCACATTCTATATTGTCACTCCATTTATTACACACAAACATTAGTGACAAACTTGATGCACAAAGCACAGTTGGCACAGTGAGCGGATAACCCAGAAAACAAGCTGACAATGCCAGCACATTGGCAGACAATATTTTTGAGGCTAGTATGAGCCAGAGATAGAATACTACACTAGTAGGGAGTGTAGGGAAGTGAGGACCATAAAACTTGCTTCACTATGTGATAGTTACAGTGTCGGAAAGTGCCTAAAACATACTTTAAGTGCAGAATTCTACACTAAATAACCAAAATTCAGCATTTAATAATGCTAGTAAAGTGCAAAAACTTGGCAAAATAGTCCTAGATACTTTCCAAAGTGTTGGGAATTAAATGTGTCACTAAAAGTATTATAAAAGACACCTTGTGGATTAATTTAGCACTTTAACGGAACCACACCCAACCGAACAACCGGACTTTACCCGGAACATAAAAATATTGCCAACCACATTGTTTTTACTTTTCTGAGCTATTTAGGGTCCCCGAACACCCTAACACACCTTATATTACATAACACACAATAATACACTAACTATATCATCTAATCCTAACTAGATTGTAACTAGAACTTTACAACCAAACCCCATACCCCCCCCCCCAATCGACGGTTACATGATGGTGGGGACATCCCCACCATTCCTTTCAATATTTTATTCAAATGATGTTGGATAATGAAACATGTTATATGATAGATAAAGGAGAAACTTGGATTATAAATAAGCACCATGGTTTAACACATTCATTTCACAAACACCCATCAAACAAAGCTCCTCTCTCTTCTCCTCCCTTGAGTTCGACCGCCACCACCATCCACCATCCACCATACCACCACCATCAAGCTTCCTTTTAAGCAATTTCCATACACTCAAAGGTGTTAAAGATCATACAATTAAGCTTGGTGTACTCGGAAGCTCAAGGACCGCTCTTGTTTTCTTTTATGCAACACTTTTATGCTTTGAAACTCCCCTAGCCTTGTGCTAGTAGTAGGTGCTTTAAATCTTCATCTTGTTCTTATTTTTGGTGGTTAATAGTTGAAAGAATGATAAAAGATTGAGAAACTCTAAGAACTTAAAAAAGTCTTGAAACATAAAGGATGAAGAATGGATAAAGTAATAAAGTAGTGTTAAGTGATGTTGAAATCATGTTGATCTTGTGTTGTTGTGCTTGTTGAATGTTAGATAGAAGGGTATGGTTCATCACATAGGCTTGCTAGATCATGTTTAAAGACATGAACTAGCAAGATGTGAAGGTTAAAAATGTTGTGGATGATGAAATCATCCACACATAAGTTATGAACTTGATTACATACATGTTTCTTGAAAAATAAAGATCAAAATGGGTTGTAAACTTGTAGATCTAAAGATCTATGAGTGATTTTTCGAAAGAACCAAGTGAAAATATTAGTTTTGTTAAAACTTGGATCTTGTATGAACTAAACACATTTTTAGTAAGTAAAGTGTCACTAAAAGTATTATAAAAGACACCTTGTGGATTAATTTAGCACTTTAACGGAACCACACCCAACCGAACAACCGGACTTTACCCGGAACATAAAAATATTGCCAACCACATTGTTTTTACTTTTCTGAGCTATTTAGGGTCCCCGAACACCCTAACACACCTTATATTACATAACACACAATAATACACTAACTATATCATCTAATCCTAACTAGATTGTAACTAGAACTTTACAACCAAACCCCATACCCCCCCCCCCCAATCGACGGTTACATGATGGTGGGGACATCCCCACCATTCCTTTCAATATTTTATTCAAATGATGTTGGATAATGAAACATGTTATATGATAGATAAAGGAGAAACTTGGATTATAAATAAGCACCATGGTTTAACACATTCATTTCACAAACACCCATCAAACAAAGCTCCTCTCTCTTCTCCTCCCTTGAGTTCGACCGCCACCACCATCCACCATCCACCATACCACCACCATCAAGCTTCCTTTTAAGCAATTTCCATACACTCAAAGGTGTTAAAGATCATACAATTAAGCTTGGTGTACTCGGAAGCTCAAGGACCGCTCTTGTTTTCTTTTATGCAACACTTTTATGCTTTGAAACTCCCCTAGCCTTGTGCTAGTAGTAGGTGCTTTAAATCTTCATCTTGTTCTTATTTTTGGTGGTTAATAGTTGAAAGAATGATAAAAGATTGAGAAACTCTAAGAACTTAAAAAAGTCTTGAAACATAAAGGATGAAGAATGGATAAAGTAATAAAGTAGTGTTAAGTGATGTTGAAATCATGTTGATCTTGTGTTGTTGTGCTTGTTGAATGTTAGATAGAAGGGTATGGTTCATCACATAGGCTTGCTAGATCATGTTTAAAGACATGAACTAGCAAGATGTGAAGGTTAAAAATGTTGTGGATGATGAAATCATCCACACATAAGTTATGAACTTGATTACATACATGTTTCTTGAAAAATAAAGATCAAAATGGGTTGTAAACTTGTAGATCTAAAGATCTATGAGTGATTTTTCGAAAGAACCAAGTGAAAATATTAGTTTTGTTAAAACTTGGATCTTGTATGAACTAAACACATTTTTAGTAAGTAAACAAGTGATTTAGCATGCTGTGATCGTCTACTGATGTACTATCATTTCCTCTTTTTCACAACAAAACTCAATTTTTGATACCACTTGGAGGATCGTTTTCACGACCAAACGAGTCGTTCAGAAGAGTTTTTCCTCAATACGAGAGGAGGAAACAAACGTATCAAGTTGATTCAGCTTGCAATTCACTTTAAACTGTCTTTTGATTGATATAACAACGTTTTACAACGAGTAGACACTTCGGCAGCAGTTCGACACTGAAACCGGAAAGTTACAAATGACAAGACACAACAGGTATTTATAGGGCAGACTATTTTGCACGAAAGTGTTCATGCAAAATCAATTTCATACGAAATGGCTATTTCGTGCGAAATACCAAATTGATTTCGTAAGAAATGACAGTTTGTCATTTCGTGCGAAATACCCCTTCAACACATATTTGACATTTTTCTCGAACTACGTTCCCTGATCTATCTATCTAGTACAACACTCGATACAAGACGAAGTCGACAGACGTATGCACCAACAGACTCCCCCTCGGATGTTGACGAAGTCTTCAGTGTCGAGTCTTTAACGTCTTCAGTCTTTCTGCTCTTTCTGAAGTATCTGACAGTGTTAAACATCCTCAGTCTCTGTCTTCTTTTTATCTCCAGGATCTCCACCGGGCTCTTATCTCACTCTAATTCTCTTGATCAGATCTCTTGATTTCTTAAGTTCATCAGCAATACCAAGATAGTAACCTGGCTTCACATTTTGCTCAGGTTTAAAACCTAGCTAACCTGCACATTCTTAACCCAGAAATAAATTTCACAAATTTAAAATTTTGCAAATTTATTCTCTGCTTACCACTTGTAGACACAAACACACCATCATTTGCAAGTATCGTACTCTGATGTATCACTTGTAAGAAAATCTTTTCAAACACACTTTCCCAAACCTATTCATCATGTATAGCACTTGGAATTTTGAAAATCAGCTCTCCAACATCAGTTGTCGAAAATCTTTTGGAATTTTCAAAAATTTATGCAAAAACACACTGAAAATCTTTTTAGATTTTTGATTAAAATGAAAATGCAGTAAAGAAATATTTACAGACAATATTTTTGTGAGTTTGTGTAAGAGAATCATATCAGTTTATGAGACAAATCACCAACACCGTTAAGCTTTAAACATTTTAAGTTCTAAACAATTCACTTAGATTGTCAGTATACTGATCCATTTAAATTCTCACACAAAGTTCAATTGTTTCGAGATACGAGATTAATGTTTTAAGCACTTGAACTTATTCACGTACGTGTCCCACCTCAGAATATACTCCCGTATCCAGATCCCAATATTCAGTCTAACAGGTGAGTATACCTAGATGATATCTGTAAAGGGTTAAATGCGAGGGCCATGAGAGCTCAGGCTATTGCTTCCGCAAAATCAAAGAGATGATGGCTTTGACTTTTGGTGTGTTCCCCTTAGAGAATCTTTTCTTCAACAACTCATGATTAGCATTTTTCAATGTTTCATCATTTTTATGCTGAGGGTGATGCTATATTTCAAGAAAGCGAAAAGTACTATACGGGGACTAGGCCATTGCTTCCGCAAAATCAGAAGTCCCAGGATAATACCTCAGATATCACTAAGCATAAAGACCTAGTATCTCAGAAAGAGAGACCTTTCAAACAAGATTTCGGGGGTTACCCATATATCCGAGAGATGTTCCCCACGAGATAAGTAAGTTTGAAATTCAGATTTATATCTCGACACAATCTACTAAATGTGTAAAAACCTACTGGCACATCATCAGTGAGATCGTTTATCACATTTGACTTTCCAATTCTTTAGCATGCTGTGATCGTCTACTGATGTACTATCATTTCCTCTTTTTCACAACAAAACTCAATTTTTGATTTTATTATGTTTTTGACTTTTTAAAATTTTCAAATGTTTTTGGATTTTTTGAACTTCCTTACTCCCCCTAAAATTCAAAAGCATTTATAAGAAATTTGAAAACAAACTGTGCAAATAAAGTGACAACTGTTTTGAATTGCTTCAAATCGCCATTCTCTTGACATAAACAATCAGAACTCCCCCTGTCAACAAACTATTTTCCCATTATGATTTCAAAACACTTAAGTTTGTTTTAATCAAAATAGTTTTTCCGGAAAATTAGTTTTGTTGATTTCATAAAACCACTTGTAAGTTAGGGGATCAATTCATCACCTTGTTCTTTCATCTTCAACCTTTTGAAAAATATAACAATTTTAAATTCAATCAACAAATACCATTTATAGGAAATCAAGTACAACTTAAAGTCCCTGATTCACCACTTGTAGGTCGAAATATCACCGAAATGAATTTCTTAAGAAAGATGCCGATTCATGATCCACTCTTACCAACCTGGGATCTCCGGCAAGTCAGAATTTTACATAAGAAAAACAGACATCCAAGCCTGACCAAACTTGGATGTGACCTCTTCAGTTTCACTCGGGGTGTAAGTTGCCTTTTTTGTTTCATAAAAATATTTTACCCCTTTCACTTTTTCATCAATCATTTTTCCAAAAATATGTTTCACATTTCCATTAAAAACCTTTTCAATATCAAATTCCTTATTTTCAGAATAGAATTGATTCGAAATCTCAACTTTTCCAACTTTTTGTTTAAAATTTTCCGCCCGTAATGGTGGAAAATTGACATCATCCATTGACGACACTGAATTTTCTTCTTTTACCTCAACTTGTGGCTCCTCTGACTTTGTGGAATCAGATTCATCGCCAGATTTCACATCAGATTTCTTAACAATCCACATTTGGTTGTCAAGATTTACTCTTCTTTTGTAAAACCTTTTTGAACATTCACCAACTTCATATGCTGAGTTCTTAAACACTTTAAATTTTTCAGTTGGTGACTCAATTTTATCAACAATCTTTTCTTTGAGTTTAGAAAAAACTTCCTGTTTTGTGTTGGTTGCCTTTGGACAATTCCAGGCGATGTGACCAACTTCTTGACATCGATAACAGGTTCTTGTCTCCTTTCTCTGATGAACTTCATTCTTTACAAACTTTTGTTTTTCTGCAAAGAACTCTTTGTTTGATTGCTTCCAGAATGAGCTCTTTTCTTCTTCCTTTGAACTTACTCCTGAAACAAATACAGTTTTTGGTTTATAAGTTTTCTCATTTTTACAATTTTTCGGTGGAATAAAACCTAAACCATTCTTTTTGAAATTACCGTTATGGTTTGGTTTCTTTCGAAAACCTGAACCAAAACTGTAACCCTTTTTCTTGTTTAACCTTTGTTTATCTCTTGAGGTGTAAGGTCTTGGTTTTTCAGAAAGATTTACATCTTTTATTTCAGAAATATTAATTTCTGTTAGTTTGAAAACCTTTTTAATAATCTCAGTTTTAACACCTCTTATTGGAAATTCCTCATCAGAATATAATTTGTCTGAATCATTCAAAATATATGCCACTTTGATTGATTCATCATTCAAAATAGATTTTGATAACATGAACTCTTTATTGTAAATCCTTTTAACCGACGATTTTGGAATGTTGATCGTTGAACTTGAACTTTCAGACTCAGACTTTGACTCAGACTCCTCATCTTTATACAACACTTGATCGACCACTTTCTTTATTAACTCAGACTCATGATCAGTGTCAGACGATGTGAATGTGACGTCAATATTTTCTGGTAACTCATCAGTTGTTTCGGACTTTAACTTTATATTGACTGCCTTTTTGGCTTGCTCCTCATTTGGTTTTCTAGGAGAATAACCTTCCCAGATCGGAGGTGGACACTTATTATAATTGGCACTTTGTTTCTTACCAGTATCCTTTTCTTCAGTCTTCTTGTCTTGAAAGGCTTCCATACTTGCAACAGTTGGATAAATTCTATCAATCAAATAATAAGAACTAGAATAACTTTGCAGTAATCGTCTGATTTTTTCATTTTCTATCTTTTCTGTTTCCAACTCCTGCTTCAACTTAGCACATTCCTCTATGTAATGATTTATAGCTTTCTGCTTGGTCATCATTACTGCATTCATCATTGTTAATGCGTCTTCTCTTTCAGAATTTGTCTTTTGTAGACCAGTTACCGTTCTATTCAACACATCATACGATTCTTTAACATAGTTGAGATTGAACAATAAATTTTCTTTCATCTTATCTTGCTCACTCAACTTCTTCTCTTTCTCTTCACACTGCTTACACGACTCCAAACACTTTAGACAAGGTTTGATGACTTCAACAATCTTTTCAACTTCAACTATCTTCTCAACATCAACTGCCTTTATAATTTCAACCACCTGCTCAGTAACTTTAACTTCTTCACTTTGTTCAGAAATCTTTTCCTGAGCAATGTCACACCCCGACTACGTAGAACAACCAGACGTGGCGGAAACGTCGGGGAGTGTTGTAACAGAATCATTGTTTCATAACCATGGAATAAATAAATTATGTTTTATTGAATATATGAACTCATTGTTTTAATACAATCAAATAAGTACAACTATGATCTTCCGAGTTTTAAAGTTGCTAAGGCACGAGTCCATCCTAAATGTAGAATGTATCAACAAATCATTGCAAAGTAGTACCTGAAACATGTGTAAAAATAGGTACGTCAGCATAAAAATGCCTGTGAAATACATAGGTTTTGTGAATATAGGATTCATGACTTATAAGTTTAGAAAGAGTTGTTTAACAAAAGTCAGTCATGATCCTTGTAAAATGTTTTGTTTTATAAATCATTCGAAAAGTGATGATAAAGTAGATGATACGTAAAAGAGTAATGTAAGGTTAATTGAATAACCAAGTAAAAATGAATTTGTATAAGATAAGTTGTTATAAAACAATGTCTTATGAAAAGTATGTTATTTGTATAAAATGTTATATGACTTAAATGGAAATGATTCAAATAACGCTACGATATGTAATACCATACAAACACTTATATATAGGTAGTACCAGCAGCGTATCCACCATGCTTGTATCATATTACACACGCCTCGTTACTTAAGTCACTTACTCAAACCAAACCACCAATATAGAATGTTCATGTTTAAACCAATTGTCCAATGTTATTGTATAACTCAAGTTAAATGTAAACCATGTAATGTGTAAACAAAAGTTATGTATGGTAAGTAAAATGAGATTTCTTAAACCACAAGTAAAAATGTACAAAACAAAGTGTTTGAATAAATCAAAAGTTATGCTTTGTAAAATAATGTAAGGTTAAACGAATAACTTATAGTAGCATATTAAAAGTATACTTTGGATTTGTAAATAACATATTAAAAATATGTTTTGGTTTGTTGATAAAATGTATATGTTGGTTTTGTACAATACCACACATGAGAGTATATCAAACTATACTTTTGGGAGTATATCAAAATATACTTTAAAGGTGTGATTTAAGAATTCATTCATACCTAGTGCATCAAACTACACCTTTGAGACTATAAGGATACCACCAAGGCAATCCCTATTTGGATTGAGAAACAAATTGGTTTCAGACATTCCATGACAACAGGAATGGGGTGTCTAATCCTATAGCGCTATATCATACTAACAATCGGTCTGGTGAACATAAAATAAGTACAATTCAACATTTTTATTTTATCTTCTTTGAGAAATCAGTGTTTAAACCATAGATAGTCATTTAGTTTGTCAAAAGATAAGTAATAACATGTATAATCAATTATACTTTGAAATCATGAAAATAACACATAGGTACACATGCTTCACCCCAAAATAGTTTGGAAAACAGTAAAAGAGGGGGTTCTATGTACTCACTTGAGATTGCTTAGAAGTCCTAAGATAACCAC